>OMOW01104479.1:0-11789 GCA_900312555.1 Lamprogrammus exutus | reverse complement strand
TTCCACGAATTGGGAGACGCCAACAAAAAACAAATGATGCTTTCAGTTAGGTTGAAGGATGACACGTTCGTCTATGCTGCAGCTGCCAGAAAGATGAAGTGGAGGAAGAAGTACATTTTTCTGTTTTCATTCCAGAGAAGAGGCTGCCTCGTTCCTCCAATCAGATGGAAGCAGGAAGTTCCCACGTGGTCTCTCTTGATGATGTGGCGGCGTTTGATTCGCCGGCGCTCTTTGACTCTTTTGAGGAGGTGGAGCTTGACCCTCTGGAGCACCACAGGGCCCTGAAGAGCAAGAGGAGCCGGGACGGAGAAAAGACCCGTGTCAGGAGTAAGGGAGAGCGCGCACACACACACACACACACACACACACATAACTCCCTTGACATTTTTATATTGCCAGAGGACGCCACAGCTCATTAACTCTGATCTATCTCAAATGTTCCTCTTCCTCTTGGCCCACTGCCATCAATATCAAATCAGTGTGTCATTCAGGTGGAAGTCAGCTTGGAAATGCACCTGAACGCACCATTGCACATTTATGAAATATGCAGTATTCACGTATATTAGGAATTTAGATTTATTATATATAAACAAAAGAGAGATTTGACTCACACTTTTATATACTTTATATCCTTTTTGCAAATTATTGTCCCCCCCTCTAGTGAAAAACGTGGTGGGTGTGATAGCGCGCTACATGGCCGCCCTCCAGGAGTTCCGTCGCAGCGTTTCCATGAAAGTGGCCTTCGACCGGGTCGGCGTGGACCGCAACACGATCTCCCGCACGGCGGCCATCGCCGAGCTGAGCCTGGCCGCTCCGGAGGTGTTTCACGCCCTGGCACCGTGGGACGAGAAGGAGGAGACGCTGGCACATTACGCCCACCGATGCAGACAGGCGATGGACGACAACATCAAGGCCAAGATCAAAGCGATGAAGGCAAAAGGAGAACTGCTGCCCATCGTGTCAAAGTGAACGAGGAGGGCCTAAATCGTGCACACACACATGAACTAATCCAACCTTGATTCTCCTACACTGTTACGAACAATCGATCGATAGTGCTCGACACATTCCAGAAGTTAGTTTTATGAAGCAGTTGTAATTTATGAAGTTCTGGACATCGTGCAGGGACAGTGGACAGGGACACGTCCTGTCTCTACTGCTGGAAGCATAAATCTGATTGTGACAGCAGATGAGATCTCGTGTGGCGTTAGAGACTCAGTAAACTGTCCTTTTCCTAACGGATGAGGTCGAGATGTTGTGTGAAAGGCAGCAATCTGACCAAACCTAAAGAATGAACCCAGAAAATCGGATTTGTTCTTCCACCAGTGGATTATTTACGTCGGTGGATTAATCTGCTGGCCAGGGTTTATACAGATTTTGAGTTTTCCACGACTTCAAACTAAACTTTCAAGCCCAAACTTCTGTTGTGGCGTTTTAAAATGTTTATCTGTTGGAAAAATGAAATGTGGATCTGAGACCATAATGCAGAAAAACGCAAACTTTACATAACGTAAATGACACACACACATCGTAGTTTGACTTGTAATAGTTGACGTTAAAATTAAATTTGGATAATAAGGATGTTTACAGGGACATTTTTTCTGTCAACGCATTTGCCAGGCAGTTTTCGTCCGTACTGCAGGCCTAATCGTGCAACAGAGCATCGTCTTAATGTGCAATTAACACACAAAACTAGGCTAAAATTTAATTTAAAAAATACATTTCTAACGAAGACAATATCACGAGTGTAACACCAATGTACCTGTTGTTCTGTTCTATAAATGAGATGTACGTTTGCATCAATATGTGGCCTACAGAATACCCAAGACTGTGTTGCTATGGTGACTCACATCGGCACAAGGAATTGGCTTTGATTCTCATCCAATTATAGCAAATGTAATGAATAAAATATGAATACTTCCCCCCCATCAAACTAAGAACGATTAAAACATCTTTCAAAATTCCACGACTTTTCCAAAACTTTTTGTGGTTGTTTGCCTTTCCATGACTTTTCCAGGTTTTGAAAACATGATTTTTAAATTTCATGACTTTTCCATGACAGCGTGAACTCTGTTACTCACTTACTCTCACACTTACAATCTGACTTATTATTCATGCTATAACTAGTGATCATATATGTTGATCAATAAAAATCGGACTATATTTTTTTAATTTATGGTGTTTAATTCCTTCTGTATACTGTCCTGTTTACTGCCAAACAGTGTTGACAAATAAACGCCTACAATCAAATCCCATCATGAAGGTTAACTGATTTCATCGACTCCATGAAATAAGTCTGTAAATGTTCTGTACCGGGCTGCCTTAGGGGTTCATGCTGGTATTGAGAGTTTCTGCTCACACTTCTACATTACTGGAAAAAATGCAATAGATGCACAGTTAGATTTTATATTTTATTATCAGAATATCCATACAAATCAATTACAAATGTAAAAATCCTCACAACAAATGGTGCATTTTTATGGAAAGCCACATGGTTAGTGCAGTCACACACAACATACCAGATATTTATGTCTGTCGGCTCTCTTTCAGCTCCAGGACTGAACTGGATGTTTGATTGTTAACTTATATCTCCATCCAGGAAAATGTAAAAGTGATGGATCCACGTTCCTGTGAGTTTGTTTAAAACACGACATTTTGCAAACAACCGTTCGTCCTGTCGATCATCATCAGAGAAAAGTGAAAGACATAAGAAACAGAGATGTGGATTTGATGCGTTTGTGATTTGTTTTCGAAGTTTCATCTTCCATCTCTCACCAGAGGCTCGAGAGGTAAAAGGTCAAGACTCGGGCTCCAGGCGTGGAAGCACAGGGAGGATGAGGTTCCCAAACGAAGAGTCCTGAGTGATAAAGAAACCCGACGAGTGGGTGTGTGCATGCTGCAAGAGAACAAACAATCACATACAGTTTGTGTTAGTGTGCGATAATATTGTCATATTTGTGAAACATAAGTGGTTGAAAATTCACTGGGTTACTGCCTGCAAACTGTGAGTGGTTAAAAATACAACGCTTCTTATCTTCATACAAAAGAAGTGTAAAACAAAGAAAATAAAAGGCAAAAATAATGGCTTATTTTAATATTAGAGTGTGTTTAGGTGAACAATGATGAAGATATTAAAGAATAATGTGGACAAGCATAGTGGAGGAGGTTGTAGTAGTGCACCAGCTGACTTTCAGTGACAACACACAGCTCCTGATGGAACTCCAGAGTCCATGGGGGCATTGACCAAGTAGTTGGCGTGGTGTCGAGATGAGTGGGCAGTCCGCCTTGTCTGCGGTCAGCAGTTTACTTGTGTACTATTTACTAAAGGGAAAAGGGTTGTTGTTGTTGTGTGTGTGTTACCTGCAGGGCTGTCTTCATTTGGGCGGCGATGTGCTGCTGTTCTGCGTTGTCTCTGAACTCCTTCAGATTTGGCCTGGAGAGAGGAACACTAGAGGAGAGGAGATGAGGGGGTGTGAGGGGGTGAATTGATTAAGTTAACATGTAATTTACTGGTGCTCCCTGCGTTATATCAATACACTAATTAAAGCTTGGAAATACCTCACACAGTATTCCAGTGCAATGAAACTGGAGTCTTTTCTTGCTTTCTTAAATCTGTCAAGACTCCCAGTTTGATTATTTTTAAGAAATTGATGACATACTGCAGGTTAATTTCCAAACTAAAGACATAAATCTTCCAAATTCTAAATACTGTTTCAGCTGCTCATGCAATAAATAGTTTTCAAATCAAATATATGGACTTTCTTCTCTATCAAAACGTTATTGAATGTGTAAAAACATCTGATCCTTGATTCTCCAGAGATCTGAGATGAATCTCTGCAGATGTAAATTATATCTACCTGGCTCCAGGATTGTTCATGGACTGATTCTGCATTAAGCGTTTCTTCTCCTTATCCAGCTCTGCCAGGATCGCTACCCGCGTCTTATTCTGAAATGCTGAATGGAGAGAGAAAGAGAGAGAGAGAGATCATTACAACAATAAAAGCTAAACAAATCTTCTGAATTCCCAAATAGAACTGTGTTCTGCTATAATGACAGTAACACCTTGTCAAATAAATGCAAATTTTTTTGTACAATGCTGCATGTGCATCTCCACAGTAAGCTCCCAGCTAGTTCACGTACTGAGGTGACATCACACAATCAGCGAATTGACAAGAGAAGGCACTCGGAAGTTACGACTTGATAGCGATATATGAGAAATAGGCTTTAAAGTTAAAATGCCAGAGGAAAACACTTTCTGCATCAACACTAAACATTTTAGTATCAAACTAAACGTATAACTTCACGCTGAGTAGCGTTTAGAGGCTTTTCCACGTGTTTCATGGATTGTGTTCTGTGGCTCTAAGTGGGTCCATTCTACAGAATATGGGTCTACTGGTAAGTGAACAGCAAAAATCACAATAATTGCTCAAACTTATAAAGTAAAAAATGAAAAATAAAACACCAATGTGTCACTTTAAGTATACAGCAATAAGACATGAATTTCACATTTTATGGGTAAAGTAGATAAGATAAGCCTTTATTTGTCCCACGATGGGGAAATTTCCATGAAAAGATGACCAAGATGAAAACACACATCTACAACCAGTAATACTTAAACAAAAAGAATGGAAAGAGAATGAGGGAATGAGAGAAACAAATAAAAATGTTTTTCATTTTAACTTAACCTTATTTGGTTTATTGTACTTCATTGCATTCCACTAATTACGTGGAGAGGAAACCCTATGAGGGGGGGCCAGAGGGGACCCTGAATTTTCTATCTACGCCCCTGGGTCAGAAATTAGTGAATTGCGACGATAAAAAATTCTGAATACTATAAAAATCGATATTACCTTGTCCCGGAGTATTCGTAGCCATTTAAGTGCAGGCAGCAGGAGGAAGAGGAGGAGGTCAAAGCGGAGGAGGGTTTTTTATTTTGAGTTAACGCTCTCTTTTGTTTGTGTTTACTCCGGACAAGCGGCTAATGCTGCTATCTGTTCCGGTGAGTAATTTCAGTGAGAGAATGATGGCTTATGGATTACAGACCTCACATTCAGCTGTACTGGGTGAGTTACACAGTGCTATAGATGTACGTTACACCGCTACAAGGTAACTTAAAGGTAAAAATGCTCATAAAACATTGGATCATGTGCAGCGGAGGTCAGTGATCTGAATGTGTGTCCGGGCTGTCTCAGTTTAACATAGTTAGCGAAAAATGCGGACGTCTCACTCTGCTCGAGAATCACGTACCGCAAAGTTATGGAACTGAATAATCGAGAATTCAGTCGTATAAATGTAATCTGGATGAACAGAACAGTTATAAGAGCCCCATATATTGTTTTAATATATATGTGAATACCAAAACTACATAGTTATTGACATTTACACATATTTTAGGGACACGTCGTTGCCCCTTCTCCGGCTCAGATGTGTCACTTCTTGGATTAGTTTAGTAAACAGCGTTTGTTATGCGCGCGACGAGAGTAGGTAACTTACCTTTGTATTATTTAATTCGAAAAACACAAAATCACAAAGTCAAGTATACATTCAACCGTACTTTCTGATGTGTGATCAAAAAACTTTATTGCGTGCAATTCTTCTAAAATCGTCAAGACAGTATCTTCTTCCTCTTCTTTAGAGTTTATTGGCGGCTGAACTCTAAAATTTACTTATATAGACGATAGGTAACAAAATGGTGTCAACATGTCACAACAGCGATGTCATCCAAACGAACAATAATGTCATCGAAACTAGCAAAGTCACAACAATAATGTCTCATAGTGTCCCATACTCCACTAAATTGTACATTTCAGAATAATATGAACCTTATGAATCACTAATTGGTGACATCCTTTTTGGCTCTTACACAGATGAAGGTGAAGTTTGTAAATTAAGAATTATAAAATACTAGTATTTACGCTAGTTGACAGGCCTGATACGCTCTGAAAATAGCTTTATGTCTTGCTACAGAAAATATATACATTAATGTGCGTCAACTAAGAAGAGGCTTTCTCGAGATCTCAAGAAAATTAACTCGTTGCAGTAAAACGACTTTTGTTTTCTTCTTAACTTGTTTTTAACTGTCAGTAGGTTACTGTGACTACCAAAAATATGGGTTTGTTAAATTTACAGTTATGGGAGTAAAATGTAGCCAGTAGTAAAATAAGACCAATAGTAAAATCTTAGTATTTTAGGGCGAAATTCGAATTTCTCAGGTATATTTAACCATACTATCCCAGTACGTCAATCACTCTTTTCAATAGACGATCTTTACATTTTCATTGGTTGTTCTCCGTCACGTGATGCTTATGTTTACTACCGGGTACGTATTTTTTTCACCTTCCGGAGCTGCGCGGTGCGTGTCAGCTGACAGCTGTGTAGCATCTCAACCATAGAGAAGACACTGGTAGAATAAAACATAAATCTCATTTCTTTACTGACCTCATCGGCCGCGGAGAACCGGGCAGCTGTTTCCTCCGACACCCGGCCACGTCCCCCCGTCTCCCGCAGCATGAGTGTCGGCGCTCCGAGAGGCCTGGCCAGCTCGGGGCAGAAGCCCATCGCCGAGATCCTCCACCCGCTGTCCGCCGCCGAGGAGACGCTCTCGCCGGGGCTAGATGTCACAGTTAGCGCCGGGAAGGACAAGGTATGGTCGGCTCAGGACTCACTAAGCTTGGGTCAGTGGTTCGGAGACAACCGGGAGAAGGAGAGTGGAGGCTTAACTCAGTTAAACTCTTTTCAGCAGCGTGTTTGTAGGCTTATATCAGTGTCTCTGTGCAGAATATGTCGTGTAGATTATAGTGAACTGATTTAAGTTTTGTGAAGATAATGGAAGAAATGCAATTTTCTGGATCATATTCATTATTTTTGCTTGTATCGATGTTTTATTGCCGATGATTGGAGGTCACAACTGAGCCCGTGTTTGGGTTTGCAAATACATAACTGTTGCGAAATAGAATTTATCCAAATAAGCGATTAAAAATAAATCAGTGAGTCAGTTAACACTAATGCACCGCTGAGAGTGATGTGGTTATGGCACGAAAATCAGATATTAAGTTTTGTTGCATCAGACACAAGCTTACACACAGGCTCTCAGTAATCAGATTTCCCTCCTACCTTTTTGGAAATCTGATCTGATGTCAGTTTAATGAGAACGCGGATGAAAGAAGATGGAGTTCGTTTAGTTTCTATATGAGGTTTTTCAGGTATGACTGCATGGTCTGGCTTCATTATCAGCCCTGCATCGTAAACAAAGATTGACTCAGCAGAGACGTTTGCAAAGCTTTTATTCTTCTTAGTTTGATATTTTAATTTCATATTAGAATTTTTTTTTAAAAATATGCATGAGACTGAAAGTATTTTTGTAACTGTAATCTGGTTCCGAGAGAAGAAATTCCAGCTTTGTTAATCAATTATTCTCCCTGGTTATTGGTTTATTTAATCCCCCCCACGTCCAAAAATACAATTTTGAGACCCTGAGTCAATGTTAAACAGATAATTTTTACCAATTAAATGTTAATGACAGAAAAAAGATTCGAGAAGTTTTACAGCTTTATTTCTGCTTGTTCACTTTACTTTTGGAAGGTCATTTTGAACTTAATTGGAGATGGGATATTGGAATAACCAGATTGTTGCAGCTTTTAAGACTTTAAAACGACAGCATTTAAACAATTTCACACTATTATGCTATCCAGTTTTGCATTACATCATTGATAATACGCCGATACGTCTCGCAGCAGCTTGTATTCAAGCTCTCAAACCACTTTCAGCTCTTTCCTTGCTGTCTCGCGGTCTGAGCTCGGCTGAGTCGCGGTGGCCTGGTTTGCACGTTCACAGTGACGTGATGATGCAATGCAATTATATGAACTGTGATTATCAGTGCAGGTTAGCACCTCAGTGTGAAAAGAACACTTACACTGTCAGCAGTGTGTGTGTGTTGGGGGTGGGGGGTTGGGGTGATGGGTGAGAAAGCGAGCATGGGGTTGCACTTTTCTTGATACCGATTGAAATGGGAAGTTACACACATAGGTGATAACACAACTTGCAACTTAACCCAAACTACTTGCAAGAAGAAAGTAATTCCTTCCTCATCTGATACAGAATTTTGAGGCCAATATCTGCATTTGATAGTGATTTACCCCTCACTTTCGGTATATGGTTTTAGATACACGCTGTACGTAACATAAACATGTTTGGTAAAGATGTTTTACAACGATAAACGTTTAATATCAAACATTACAGTAACATGAGCTCCATGATTGGTATATTCTGAGCTGTAAACTTCACTGGGAATTCATGTCAGTAGTACTAAATACTGCAATACTAAAAATACAAATCAAAAAAGGGTCAAATATACTCAATGCGCTACTCTTAACAGTATGTCCGTAATTCACTTTTGCATATCTGGAATTCCACCTTTATTTGTTGATACAGATATGTCTGTGAAAAGCCAATATTTAAATAAAAATCATAAATTCTGTCAGCATTTTTAATGGTAAGTGGAGTGGTTGCTGGTTGTTGTTTCCTGACTGTTGTTCTGTAAAAGATATTTAAAATTTGTTGCGTGGATGTTATTATGATCCAGCATTTCTCACCATTTTTGTTTCTCGTATTGTAACTGTGTAAATGTATCCCTGTCCCTGTCCGGCCCATCACTCAATCAGAGCGATGAGAATGGAGCCGTTGTGTCAGAGGATGCATGGCTGCAGCCTCAATAAGAGCCTCATTGACAGAAATCAACAACAACATCACCATCAGTGTCATTCTATCCACTCTTTGTTTGCAGCAGCCCAATTTAATGTCATGTGATCTTTGTCCGTGCAGGAAATCGGCCTGACCAATGGCACGCCAGTCGACACGTCGAGTCCTGCCTCCGCGTCCTCCCTGTTCAACAGGCTGCAGCTGGACGACGACTCGGAGGCGGAGGCGCGCGATCCCTACGCCTCTACGGAAACGCGTGACCTTTTTGTCACGGTCGACGACCCCAAGAAACACGTCTCCACCATGGAGACCTACATCACCTACAGAGTCTCCACCAAGGTCTGTTATTGGCTGGTGTCATGGTAACCGTGTCTTACCTGGGTACCCTTACTTACTTACTCATCATATATCATGTTTACGTTGCTGCTGACCATTTTCCAGAACAATTCAGTTAGATTTTACTGGTATGAAAGTCCACTTGTCCTGAACATAGTCAACTTTAATTTTAACTTTAAGTTAACTTTAGTCATCATCATGTCTCAGTAAAGATAATGGTGCATTAAAGTAAAGCTCAGTATGCAAGATTGCTGAGTTTTCTGGTGCAATATTTTGATTGCAGTGATTTTCAGTAATGTAAATATGCAATATTTGTTAAAACTCTGGTAAGGTGGTTGGAGGATCTCTTCAAACCTGTCTGTGCTTTGCTAAATTATTAGTTTTTCCGCTGTTCTTTAAATGATTTCTAAATGTAAACGTTTTTTTGAATATCCAAATATCAGACTCTTACCGTGGTCACTAAACAGATGATAGGATTTTACCCTTAGGGGCACAAAGACAATGTCTTCCTGGTAAACAATGATGCAGCACAGAGACGTGTGTGTGTGTGTGTGTGTGACGTTTCCCACTGTGTACATTAGTCCGAGATCATGAGGCATTTTCATACAGGTTTTGTATTTGCTCATATTACTGTGATGAAATCAGTGAAATCAGTGAATCAGAAATCAGTGCCACAGCAGCTGTGGCAGCACCAGGAGTCGTGACAAAGTAACAACTAAACACAGCGAAATACCAGGCGATGGTTGTTAATCCCTCACGTTTTTATTCATGGTAAAGTTTTGGCGTCAGACCATGAAAATCAAAAAGCAAAGGATTCCTTTTAAGAGCCATTTTACACCCAAATTCAGAGCAGAATGTAATTTATATTTCATAAATCTTCTACCTGAAGCTTCTCCATCAGGAGAGGGAGGAGCTTATGTTTGGACCTGTTGCCATTTGTCGACGGTCGTTCTCTTTACGTTCCTTTATCGCGTCCTCTGCCATTGTCTTTTTATAGTTGTTTATACAAAACACTGGACTGGAGTGGCCTTTGCAACGCTTCCTCATACTAAAAGTCACTAAAAGTTTACGGCCTGCATCAGAAATGTCAGGTCCGCCACCATTTATGAAAAATCCTACACGGAGACGCGTGTTAGTTGAGTGACGTATTCAACAAACGACAACAGAAGTTAAAGATGATCACGTCAAAGCCTTGCTTGTTTATGGCAAAAACAAGAAGCCTGTGGGCGTCTTTCCCCAGTGACCCTGAATAGGAGAAGCAGAGAAGAGAACGGAATAATGGGTGGGTGGATGGGTCAAATTCATCGACTTCTCATCCACCGTGTTCTAATATCTTGTAATCAGATCATTGTAGAAAGGCTTTGGCGTTCTGGTAAGGTTCACAAAGATTCAGGCTTCGTCTCTCCAGCTGGTCAACAGACTTTGAGGATCGCAGCGCCGCCGCTTTGTTTGACAGAACCGAACTTGCTCTGATTTTAGCGAAGTGCAGCTTTGGAGGCTTTTTCCCGTCCTGTAATGAAAGAAGAAGAGTCAGGGGGAGACGCTGCCGGGAGCTGTCAGCCGGCGTCATGGCGACAGTTGCTATGTGCACCGTGGTGCTTAGGCTCAGGGGCCTTAGACAAATATCACAGCCGCATATGAACGGCAAGTGATAATTGTGTGTGTGATGTGTGTGTGTGTGTAAGGGGCGGGGGGGGGATCCTTTAACATTGGTGTGTGTGTGTGTGCACTGTCAGCTGTATTGTGCGGTCAGTAAACATGTAATCCTAACTGCTGAGCTGAGATATCACAGGAGTCGTGGCCGTTCTGTGCTACATTACTTTGATTTATTCACTTATTTTCTTTATTTTCTCATACACACAAAAATGTTGACCTTTCTGGCAGAAAGAAAACACTTTTAGTTTACTGTAGCAGTGGACACGAGCTGTTACTCCAACGTTTACCAAGAGTGTTTACCTAAAAATTCAGTTTTATCACCAAGTTTCCACCCAACTTTCTTCACTATTTTTCTCAGCTTTTCACTCATTTTCAAGCATTCAGAATCAGAGCTGGAAATAAAGCAGATGTGCCAGCTCACAAAACGCTGAGTGGAGGTCTTTAAAATACCAAGCAATGATATTAAGTTTCATGTGTAAGAGCACAAGAACCACGTGCTGTACAGAGAAGGTGTGGGGGTCTTCAAAAGTTAACCACAACAAATGTATTTGTGTGTGTGTGTTTTTCTGCAGACGTCACGAATAGAATTTGACCTCCCGGAGTACTGCGTGCGGCGGCGCTACCAGGACTTCGACTGGCTGAGGATCAAGTTGGAGGACAGCCAGCCGACCCACCTCATCCCTGTAAGGTCTCATGAGCCGCGACACAGCCGCCTGTCCTGCTTTCTACTGATGAACGCCAAATTTACCCTCTGCTCCTTCCTCCTTCCTCCTTCCTCCTTCCTCCTCATTTGTCTGCAGCCATTACCAGAGAAGTTTGTGATGAAGGGCGTGGTGGACCGGTTTTCAGAGGAGTTTGTAGAGACGAGGATGAAGGCCCTGGACAAGTTCCTGAAGATAGTTGCTGGCCTCCCGTCCTCTCCTTCAACCCACATCTAAACGCCTTCCTCTCTGCTAAGGTAAGACCACACGAAAAGGCCATAAAATAAAAATCAAATCAAATCAAATCAAATCAAATCAAATCAAATCAAATCAAATCAAATCAAAATAAAATAAAATAAAATAAAATAAAATAAAATAAAACAAAATAAAATAAAATAAAAT
>OMOW01104473.1:0-12301 GCA_900312555.1 Lamprogrammus exutus | reverse complement strand
TGGTTCCCAGATGAGCGGGAGGATTAAGTGGAGGAGGCCATAGGGGAGAGAAAGAGAGGGGATGGGGATGGGAGCTACACAGCTGAGGAGGGGAGGGCGACTTATTGTTACTAGATTTTCATGGCAAAACATTTGTGTGTGTGTGTGTGTGTGTGTGTGTGTGTGTGTGTGTGTAAGTAGTTCTGAGTGAATGTTTTGGAAATAGTCAAAATATCTGTACACTCTCCAAAAGAGTAACATGAGGAGTCATGCCTGACTCAGACTGTTTCAGTCATTGATTCCTTCTTGTTTGATGCACAATGGAAACATCTTGGGGCCACGCAGTGAAAACGAAACTTTTTCTTTTGCTCTTTTTGTGTCATCAAGCGAAAGAAAATTTTAAGTCCTGAATGTTGAGTCATTTTGACGATCATATTTACTCCACTTCAAAATCACGCAAATAGTGAGGAAATGTGCAGTTACAGCATGGTGGACGTTTGTGACTTCTGAATGTTCTAGTGAAAATATTAATAACAAATGGTTAGGATATATTCTGTCTCTCAAGATCCCTTTCTCTCTTCTGATCACATACACCGACAAATGCGGCTCACACACACACGCACACACACGCACACACACGCACACACACACACACACTCCTGCCATGCACCCAAAGTTCTTCTCCCTCTGTGTCTCTCATGCTGCTCCTTCTCATCCCCATGAAAATAGTAAACAGTCATCTGTAACTTCCCCTCCAACATATTCATTAATCCCTTCTATCCTGTGGGGCTGGATGATGATTACAGGGAAGCCAACTGAAGCCGCCCAAATAAACACCCCTCAGGCGGCAACAAAGGCCTGTCCACCTCACCCTAAACACAGCTTCCCCAGCCAGATCAGGTTTCAATCAAGCCCACGCACAACACACAAACAATAGGAAGTAACAGAGTCTCAGGCTAACTGTGGCTGAAACCAATTTTGTTTCCTATTTCTGTGGTTGAAACGTTAGCAACTGGTACAAATTTACCATACAGCAGATTGTGGGTGTTGACTGTGATGAAAATCAAGTATAAGTCTAAACTATGTTGGCGGCCAAATCTATAGCATACTATGGAATATAATTGATAGACAAAACCATGTAGCATAAAATATAGAGCAAACTCCCCTATTTCTTTAATTCGCTTTAAACAACCACACTGTCTTTTCGATTTTGTCACTTCTGTCTGGCTTAACATTCCAAAGTGGAGCTCTGAACATAACTCGTTTGTCCTCTAAAAGACAATCCAGTGCTGTTTATGGATATTCACATAGTTCACATTCTGGACATATACAGAACTGACACAATCCCAGAGAAGTGTTTCTCTCAAGGGCTTTGCACAGCCATACTGACCTTCCATCTAAACCAACATCCTTGTGCACAGTCACAAGACCAACTCTTTAAGCTTGACACACTTTACTCATCTAGTTATCCACATCCATCTCGCTTCTAAGACAAGCAGGGGGGAAAAAAAATTCTTGATCCCTTCATGCTGCATAAATAACATCAAAGCTGTCTGAACCAGTATTCTGAGGACGTTTACGGAGTATAATAAATGTTTGAATCTTTAGTTACACATTAGTCATATGCGGACGTACACACACACACACACTGATGGAGAGAGAGAACTCGCACATGGCATATAGACAAACACGCCTGGAGGCCCTCACACTTCCTTTCCCTCGAGCCATTACACCTTTTCTACTCACCACCCTGCAATTAGCGTGCCTAAAAGTTGCAGGCTTCCGAGGCCGGGCCCACACTAATCATAGGTATGCTTTGTTGTGTTCAGCTGCGAGGCCTTTAAAAGTCAGCACCTCTTGTTTAAACCCTGCCTGTTGGCCCAGATGGCTAAAAGTCCGCTGACATTGTCTGATGGGTCCTGCAGTAAAAACCAGACACAGGCACCTCTCTGGAGACCCTGCAGGTGTGAATCAAGAAAACATTTTACCACGCGTATCATCGTGCAGAAAAAGCTGAATCCACGTTAACAAAAGATGAAAGAAAGTACAGCCTAAATATAGATGAAAATTAAACTAATCCAGAAAAGAGAGAAGGGGGTAAACGAAAATACAGAGCAGAGGATTCTCAGATTAGATTATTTACCAAGAGCTGTCATCAGTCATCGCACTGGATGCCCTGAGGTCCATGCAGACTGTATGGCGGTAAACTACACAGATGCTGGATTTGCTTTTTTCACAGCCACTGTACAAAGAGGGGCCTTCACGTCTCGCCTCTTGTGACCGTTGCTGCCGGGAGCTGCTGATCACATCACCTGTGTTTTGAGGTCATTGCCAGATTCCAGTCACGGTCCCGTATGAACGGGGAGGCCACGGAGCGATGTTTCATTCTTTATCGTTAGAGAGCTCTATTTGTCCCTCAACATTATCCATGGTGGAGTCGCTTAATTTTGCCATGCGGTGCTTGACATACCTCATTCTGTTTTGTAAACATGTTTGTCTGGGAATTTCCCCCAATGAACTAATAACATTTCCAGTTTCTCACTTGTATTCTCATGCAATAAGCGTATAATGATCACATTTGTGTTTGTGAAAATAAGCTTCATTTTATGTGATTCAAGTCACTTCCTCAACATCCTTAACCCACTTCCTAATTCAAAAATGAGTGTTTTAAATACATATGTTACTATGCGGAGCAACAAGATGAAGCAAAATATGTGTGTGAAATAAATGCATATGTCCCCTTTATGTAAAACATTGGTGAAGTAAAGGAAATCTGCCAACTCAAATCACACATCCTATCATTTCTGCCATCCTGCGGTTAGCTTGTTTAAGGTCTTAAAGAGAATTGCGATGACCCTGATTGCACTTAAGACAGGAAGGTCAAGGGATGCCTCTGTTAGCAAAACATCCTGTTGCCTTGTTTAAATACATCACAGTGCATTTTGTGTGTGCGTGTGAAAAACACAGGAAATGCACTCAGCCGTCCACTTTTGTGAGATGAGAAAGAAGGCTGACTTCCTGAACTCTCAATACTCTGAAGGATACAAGCATGCCAGTGGGAAAATTTATCGTCACTGCGATTTCTGTTTGAAATAAGGGATACTTTGTTTGGACTTTGTAAGCCTTATTGTGACAGCTGTAAAGTCTTTCAAAATAAAATCGGAGACAAGTGAGCGCCCTCAATTAAATCAGCATACATAAGTTCATTTGCGGTTGACTTCTACATTGTTGTTGACAAAACAGTCTCAAGACAAAATTGACCTTTGCACCGAGGCCGCCTATTGGTGTAAGATCTATTGTGTCTGAGGACAACGGCACACACCTCTGAGAGGGAATCTAATCCAACACCCGTGGAGGTCTACAGTTCGTGTCAGGGTTGCACATGATGGTGGTCTCGCATGTAGGCCATCTATATACAGTGACACAGAGGGGTATTTTATATGGCTGCAACATAAGACTGTGGCACAAGCTGTGTGAAAGCCAGAGAAATACAAAGAAACTTCTCACACAACATGCTGTCACTATGACAACCGGGCAGAATCATTTAGCCTGATCTCTCGCCATTCCACACAGCACAGAAATCCAATAGCGTTTAAGTCTTTTACAACCAGGACATAGATTCACTCTGCGCTCAAGGTTTAAAAAAACAAAAACACGTCCTGCAAATAACACAGATGCATACAGTGCATTTTCTGGTCATTTCTTCGCAGGTTTTATTTTGAAAGATGTTCCAGATGCCTATACCCAATAACAGGAATGACAAGTGAGAGACAGCCACAAAGAGAAAGTGTGTGTGTGCAGGTGTGGCAGGATTTCATCTCAATTTATACCAGTACTATCAATAATACTGAATACTGGCTCATATCCTAATTAGTAATGACAGAGGTTAATCTTATCACTATAAACTATTGCATTCCTGAAAACACCACCACACTGTGGTATCAAACTAGCTTTCAGAATGAATCACAATCACGATTCAAGAAAATTAAGTTGTTTTTTGAATGTAATATTTTCTATCACTTTTCTTTTTGAGAAGATAACACATTTCACATTTGCAAATCTGAATACAGTCATGCTTGTATGCAATAAACAACGAATAGATAAAAATGTAAAACCTTGACAGTAGATACATATATAAATCATTACCGTGATCTAATGTTATACATGTGTCATGTGTCATGTGCGGTTATGGCATTTTCCTACAATTTTACGTACATATTTGTTAAAGCCGCGATCACAGTTAAAATGCTCAATGAAAGAAAACAACAGAAATTGTTAATGACCGTGTGTGTGTGTGTGTGTGTGTGTGTGTGTGTTAGAGCAAGTCCTTCCTCCAGATTATTTTCTCCTTTGCGTGCTATCACACAGACGCTTCCCTCTTGTATCAATGCGTGATTGAAGGGAAACTTCTTTTGGGAAGTGCGGGGACTACTTTAGGTCAACTTTGGAGGCGAATATATCTATATTGTTCCATGCTACCGCAAGATAACGCACAATAGTACAAATTGTGTTACTATTTAATGTAATGCTATAGACTGTGTGCTTCTAGCGCGTATTTTATCGCAAAGGCGTTGTGTTTTCTCCTACGTCGCGGAAGGATCTAACTAATTTTCTCAAGCGAGGGTCGACACATCCGCCCAGTTTTCCGATGTTTCATTCCCCCCGAGTTGAAAATGGAGTTCGATTAAAGCAGATGTTCACCAACTTCTCGAGGAAATTTTCAGTCTGTACATTTAACTTTACGAGTCAGTACCAATATCGAAAACGACCGAAACGGTTCTTTCTGGCTTTGGATGCCTTTACTGCAAATTACTCGGACACGTTGACGGAGCAACGCTGCACAGCGCTTTTCAAGTGTTGTCCTGGACCCGAAGTTGGCGAATGGATGCTCGACAGCCAGCCATAAATAACCTGCTAAACGTTGCCGTGCACAACAATTGCTGCGTTTTTTAAGGATCTATACATTTCTGAAAGTCGAGGATGTGTGTTTGAAGAGGATGTTGCCCATGGCCCGTTTGTTGTGGTCGGATTTTACTTCCAGGGAGGATAAAATGAATCAACGATTGTCATTCCTCCTCGCGATTTAACGTTAGTTCCAGCCAGCACAAGCTAACACTAAGCTAGCTTCACTTGGTGTATACAGGGACGTCTGGTTAGGCATGTCCGATTCTACATCGCTTACTTACTATCCAAAATAGGGTAATTTCCATATGTGAAAGAAAAATGGTGATATTTGTGGTATTTTATCCCGCCGTCGCTGCGTCGTCGATGCTATTGCTAGGATTTGGATCCCCGTGAGGAAAAAAATGAGTGAAGATTCAACAAATCCAAACAACGAGTAAGTACTTTAAGTCAATTCTCTCCCTTTACGTGTCATAATAAGTAGATATCTTCTACACGGACACACGCATTGCTCAGTGCGCTGTGTAGCTACTACCGCTGTCCCAGTAAATGACATTTCTTACCGAGCGACACTGGTATTTCATCAGCTTACTGTACTAATATTTAAAAAATGGTCAAACTCGGTCATGATAGCTTTTTTTGTTTGAGTGGTTTCATGAAGACATTTTGTGGATTACATGGTGAGATAGATAAGAATGGTGCCTGTCAAGCATTGGCATGAAAGGCCCATTGAAGAAAAACCTCAATCTTCTTGCCATATTGTATATAATTCGCTTCTATGTACCATGCTGCTGCAAATTCATATTAGGTCACCTTCGTGGTATTTAAAGGTATATTCATGGTTGCTCATTTATAATTTATTTAACCACGAAGCGACATGCTTAGGATATCTATTGTTGGTCTGTAGGTTTCTTGTTGATTGGCTTGCTTCTGATGTTTCAATCGTTATGGAAACGTTGACAACACGAATCCGATCTATATATAATTCTATACAAATATCTGGTTAGCACATTGTGGCCAGATCTCGTTGTATTGACAGTCTAGATGTGTGTATGTTGTCCGCCATGATTTCGCTTTGAATATAACCATCGATTCAAATCTTAGAAATCGTGTTGGTATTCCAGTGTAAGCCTTTCTTTAATGAAAATGTTCCTTGGAGAGGATTGCGGCAGTGTCAGCGTTCAAAAGCTGAAGATGCCATTTTTTTTTTCTCAATCGCCCTCATTTGCATATCACAATCTCCATTCATAAAAAAACGCTCTAAACGGCGTTGCATTCACGCCCGGATCGGCAGAAGTCACGGGTGCTAAGTGCGATGTGTATGCGAGGTGTTTCTGTACACGTTGCACCCATTTCAAGTCGTGGTTTTGTATTGTTTTAATGGGCTGATCCCTTGTGTGCGCTTGTTGACAGTCAGTGAGAAATATCTGCTTCGGGAGGTGCTGCGGTCACATGATCCTCTCCATTCATAAAGTACCTGCCTGCCCATTCACAGCACTGTACACTGTTTCGCATTGCACCGACGATCACACAATGATCACATTTCCTGCGTTTACTGTACAATGTAACGCGCACAGCGACACGTGCACGTCTCACGGTCGTTTGTGTTGAATGAAAGCGCCGTGCGTGTGTTTTATTTCCCCGATGTTCCTCGACTCTCTGAGGATTTTCTCTGCTAATGTATTTGTCACAGAGGAAGTCATATGGCTTTTTAAGCCATTTACAGTGTCACGGTTTAATGTTCGATACACACCCATGTTTGTCCCCATTCCAGCTATCTGGCACTTACGAGGTTAATTCATTTAATGCGTGGAGGCTTTGTCCTTGAACTGGGTGTCTGTTGTTTTATGTAACATATGTCAGGGCGTTCTTTTTCTTCGGATCAAACGCCTCCAGATAGCTCACCATTGATCACTTACACCCCTTTTTGATTACATTTTGTTGTAATCCAATTGATCAGAGCTGATTTTTGTAATGGATTTAGTTTAAATCTTATAATTGCCCACACTATGTTAGATTTAATTTGGGAGGTTGAACGGCTGACAAGATCAGCCATCAGATTAGATTTTTGCATTGTGGTGATATGTTAGGAGGTGAAATAACACATTGATTAAGCCATCCTTGATTATTTTTCATCTTCTGGTACCTGTACAACACGCATAGGGACTCTTTGAGGCCTACAGGACCCACTGAGAAACACTGTCTGAGGCTACAGATCAGTGGTGTGCAAGCTCTATGGTGCGTTTGTTCCACATTGTATGATGGCAGCAGCTAAGATGGCGAGAGCGATCCAAACATTGTTGCTATGATTCCACCAGCTATCTGGCTGTTGTATGATTCATTGTAACGAAGTGAACAGAATACCAAGCATTGACTGAGCCATTTGTTTTTGTTAAAGACAGTCTCCTTAATATATTCCCCGCTGTGACACAAGTACTCGCTAAAATTCAGATATGTTGAGTTTGGCCTCTTAAAAAAAAAAAATTAAACCATCAAATACATTATTTAAGCTGTGTGTTCCTTCTTATATAGTCAAATTGTACCATTTACCACCCACATGCCAGCTTTTAAAGGTAAATTCAGATCTATGATCATGTTGAATGATTTTGCTAAATCCTGTCCATGCAAACCCTTTTTTGTGTCGTGGATGTAAATTGTTTGCATAAATCTTGATAATCTTGCACGTCTTTGTACAAGCGTAATGACGGAGTAATGTGTTTGGCTCTCATGTCGCTTGAACCGTAAAGGTCTCATTTAGAAAATCTTCACAAAATGTGCTGTGAGATAGTCCTGAAGTGGTTTAGCCTGATTGATAGGTGGTAAGCCAAGCTGGTGTACACACAGCACACCCTTTTCTGAGAAACATGTAACTTGGCCTTGGCGGGACGCATCGAGCCTTGTCAAATTTTGGTTTGTGTCCTCTTTGGGATGTGTGAAAGCGTGTGGTGCGTTGCAAGGCTATTGCTAGTTTAGTAGACAAGAACTTTGATCATGCTGAGAGAAGTGGGAGATTTATATAAAGCATGCACAAGCAGCCACTGCTAAATGTCAGGTTTATTTAAAATATTTATCTCAATGAGGGCAGTAGTCTCTTGAGGTCATTTTTCATTCTGCTTTTAGTCCTCCTACTTGTACACTTTATTTGTGTACTGTAAATACTGTCTTTTTATAGAGTCATTGTATACATGTGAAAAGTGTGTTTTTCCACATTACATCCGTCTTGGTGATTTGTGTTGTGATGACAACCAACAGCTCAAAATTCACATTTCAAGGTTTGCTGTTCCAGAACTTTCTTTTTGTGGGAAACAAAATTGGTTTCAGTTACTCTTAATCCAGAATTCTCTTTGATAGTCTAATACATATCGAGGAAGGCAAATGAGCGGCCTTGCAGGTTTCAGTTAGTATCAGAGTGACTGAAGATTGACTGCTAAGATTAATCAAGGCGTTGTGGCAAATTGCTTCTGTAGTCTATTCAGCATTTGTTAGAAGGCCTCATTATTTATGAATCCCACAGTTCTGTGGTATTATCCGTCGCCAGTCAGGTGATCTTTTAGTGATTTCTCATTGTGTCTTCTTCCAATCTTTGTGATTGATTTGACAGCTCAGCGCTTTATCTGCCAAAGTGAGTGTTGCGATCTTATCACCTGAGGGCTGTTTTGCACTCCCATTCCTGTTTTTGAGCTTCCCAAACACATTCCTCCCAAACAGCCCGCATCGTGTCCTGAAACGACAAAGGGAGACGGCTACTTCAGCTGTTAAGGCTAGTGCTTTATGGCTTGGTTAATTGCCTATATCCTGTGGCCCTTATGTTAGGCTAAATCATTTCCTGGACCTTTTTATAGATAGTGTTATTTGGGGTTATTCCCAGTTGTTGTATATGACCTCCGTGAACACTGAGCTTCACTAGCTGGTCCATTTTCAGCTATAGGCTTGTGTTACGTTCGACAAAGCCTGCTTAGCTGAACACATCTTTGGTTTTGCTTCTGTATTCTTTTAGGGAACTATTGCTTGTGACTACAGTGGCTTACTGTATACAAATGTGTTATCTTACTTGATAAATATACCTAAGGACACTTTACTGCCTTTGACCTGACCAGTTGGCCGGCATGCTTTCACACTATTATAGTTAGGTGTACGTCTACCATATATGTTTTAGAAAGTGTTGTTTTTACAGCGCACAATACGTTGTTTCATTTTACTGCAGTCGTGCATTTTTTTTATTTGATAGTTGTACAATGACAACGATGTGTGGGTAATCAAAGTTATTTTGCATATAGAATATTGATGGTCCAATGTGTGTCTGTTCCTTTCATAGCCGTTGTATGGTTTGCATGATTAATCATAATTGTCCTCTGTAAAACTAGAAGTCTTAGACTGTCTGTAAGTGAGACAAGCCAACAAACTGAATAGGCCTTGTATAGTGGTGAACTGTTCCATTCCTATGGCCAGATTTGGGCCCGGATTCTGTGTATTTTAAACCTGAGCTACTTCCCTCTTATAATTTTCATTTCCTCTTCAAATATTTTAGGAGCAGACATAAACTGGCGTAAATGTCAGCGGTGTATTTACAGCATATTTCAAACCATTTATCTAATTTTGAAGACAATAAAGGTGTAGTTTAGGCCTATGCTTCCTTTGCGCTGTGTAGGCTGTTAGTCTACACTAAAAATGTTGCTGATTTTTTTTTTGTCTCACCCCTCACAACACCCAGAGAGGCATGCCCTTTTTCTTTCTCAAGGATGGCCTCTGATGTTCACAGACCATATCTCACTGCCTCTAAGAAGTGCTTTTAGCACTAAGTGTCTGAATTGTGGATATTGTTTTCAGTTGTGCTGCATGCGGGAGCATGAAGGCTGGGCCTTGTTGTGAGCTCTTTGCTGCAGCTGGGCTGCGATGGTTCTTTCCTGCAAGGCCACAGACATAAAAGGGCACAGATGTAAATCCTAAACCTTGTGTCTTTGATTGAGTTTCCAAACTCTTTGAAAACAGGAAGGGGTTTCTGTGTGTGCGTCTGTGCACACACACTTGTGTGTTTATTTCTCTGGGAACATTTGGCATGTGTATGTGTCTCTGTGAGAGATAGGCCCTTGCTCGTAGATGGGTGCTTTAAAGCTATAAATATAAATGTGTGTGATCAATGAATGATTTCTGAGTCTGTTAGGCTAACTCAGTAATAGTTTGGGCCTGTAACTGTCATAATTTGCTCCGTACATTTTTTGGTCAGGTTTTTTCCTTTTTGTTCTCCAGCCATGTTTAGAACTTGGTTCAGACCTTCATAGATTCTTGAGTCAGCCAAGTTACATCTGCTTGGAAACCTGTTTGAATGTGATTGCTTTTGATTTTCAGGATTGGACTGGTGTACATACAGTATTTGGTTCATGAAGTTTTGCTATGATGCTTCTTTTTCAACGACAGGGCATGCTGTGATAGTTTACAACTACTTTCATAGCAGTTTCTCTCTACAGCCATGGGCCATCATCATGGTTTGGTGGTTTCTCGTTCCCAACTTGCTTCTGAGATGTTTTGATGGTTTCTCCCACAGCTAGACGGCTGCCTTGTCCCCTCAGTTTCCCGTTCCCCCCTAGGTCTCATAGTCTCTGCAGTAACTATGACGATTAGACGCCTGGGTCCCTCGGGTCTACTTTAACATCAAAGCAGACCAGAGACGCCGCAGCAGTCCAAATTTGTGGTTCCTTTTTTTTTGTAATGGCAAGCGTAGGGTTTTAATTTTCCAAATGCTTGTGGTTAAAATTAAGATCATCTCAATATGTGGCTTTGATTGATGTTTGACAATAGTTTTTTGGCATTTGATACACATATGGGATTGTTTTGATTTATTATAGTGCCACAGCACAACAGCACCCAGAACATTGTTGTTGGGGTCACAGACCCAATCCAGTAATGGAGGGGTTGGTTAGCAACTGCAAAAGCAGAAAATCAACAAGACAAATCCGTTGTCTGAACGAGCAGTTTGACACACTGGTTTAGGTCTATCTTTGATTTGGCTACAGGCTGATTTGTCCTACGAACTGCTATTTGTGATGGATGCTTCCAGAATGCGCTGCGATTAATTTTTATGTCATGTTCTGTCATATTTTGGGGGAAGAACGTTGGTAAAAAAAAAAAATGTGGCAGATTTGCTGTGTGGTGCAGAAGCAGAGAAGGCTTGTTCTGTTTTTTCTTTTTTTTTCTGAGTCAGTTGGTAGCTAAGCTGAATGTTCTTGTGAGGGAGATGACTCACCACCAGCCTGAGGTGTTGAGAGGAGATAGGGTAAATTTCTCTTTCACTTCTCTTTCTATAGCCAACGTATTGGTTTTCACTGCAGCTAATGTAGCAAGCTGGCGATGCTGGCCGGCTGTTTGTGTTTTCTACTTCTATTGTCCCTTTATTAATTTAGTTTTATTAATGGCTAACAGGCAGCCCCTTAAAAAGTGTCTTGTTGTGTTCTTATGTCATAATTTGCACTACATCCATGTTGGTCGTGTTGGTGTTTGTTTTGGGTATGTGTGTGTCCTTCAATTTGCCACTGGTTATTGAGAGGATTTGAACCGTAGCTAATTGGCTGCTTAGTTTGCACCGTTCAGATTAGACGCACTGCTGGAATCAACTGTTTGTTCTCAGATTCAATGTTATTTTTTTCAATGAGGCACAATCACGGTGTAGGAATCTGCGAGCTTTGACCTCTTTGTATTTTAGCTCTGTTACATCTGTGAGCCCAGATATTTTTAGACAGTAACAGAAATATTAGTGTCGATTGAATTTGAATGAATTTTACTTACATGTCTACATAATTATATCTTACATTATGCATTATATCTTACTTTATTGCCAGGACAAAGCTGGTAAGAAAATGTAAAAGAATGCTGTTTCATCTTTGATAACAGCCGTTGAGCCTGTGTTGTAGGTACACAGTCATTTAGCATAGAGAATGAGTCACACCCAGAGTTGCATTTTTTTCCACGATGTCTACCATTGCCAATCTCCGCTTTCCTACCGATTGCTTTCTTTATGGAGGATAATCTATAGAATCGGATTGGGATAAGTAGCTTGTGTTTATTTTTCCAATGAATTTTCCCCCTCAAAAGTCCGAGAAGCCAAAGTGGTCTAGTGGAGCCTGACCAGGCCCCTCCTCCAATTTTGATACAGGGGAGAGATGGCAAGAAAAAGGGGTAATGGAAAAGGAGTGTGTTTGTGTGTGTGTGTGGAGGGGTGGGTGGATGGTGGGGGCTTTCTCTCTTTTTCTGATGCTAATGAAAGGAGGAATGGTTTTCTAGCCCTTAGCTTGCAGAGTGTGTCTCCCCTACTGCATGCTCCACTGCTTGGACATTGTGGGAGCACAAAACTCCAGGCCCAGGATCCAATAACGTGAAATTTCAGCAGAGAAGCAGCCATTGTGTAGAGAGAAGCAGCCCGGGGAGG
>OMOW01104465.1:0-18622 GCA_900312555.1 Lamprogrammus exutus | reverse complement strand
TATCTTTCCTTTACTGCCACTTGAATCTCTCACCTAGGTACCTCACACTCTCAGCAGGGTGTCCTAAGCCCATCTATCAGTGCCTCAGCTGTCTTCGCCCTCATGTCCTGGGCCCCACGCTATCTCAAATTAAACAGAAAAACAGCACCTTTAATAACTTGAAACAGGCACATCCATTTCCAACACCACCCTACGCAGCTTATAGCTCTTCCGCTGGGTATTGGTAGTGGCATCAGATGGCTGGCTTCTGCTACAGTATTTGCTGGCTCAATTATGCCACATGTCACATGTTTCCTCTGGGCTCTGCATGGGGATTGATGGGCCCTGGAGGGCTTGAACACAATCTATCTGCCACACAAGTCAGAGTCTCGAATGTATGGAGAGGATGGCTGCAGGTGGCACATTTCCATCAAATGGTTTACCAGAAGAACGAAGCAGGTTGATTATCGCAGTTACTAAAAATATACAATTTCCATGAGAATAGGGTCAAGTAAAAGTCTGAGAGAGATTTTCAGGACTGTGGGAATGTTTGACTAACCAAAGTATCCACAGCCAAGGAAGCCTTAACCTCTCCAACACAGCAGTTACACAACAGCTGATCACAGTCCTAGCCAACTATTAAACGTGTTTTACTAGTTGCCGAGTGGCTAAAACATAATACTGCGACAACAATGCCTTCCCACTTGCACAGCTTTATATTTGTTAATGCAATCCACCATGTATCCATGTAGTCTGAAACTGTTTGCGATGGGCATAATGTAGCAGTGGTTTCTGGCAGCTAACTTGTTTCCTTGAAGCTGTCATTCACAGTTGTAATATAAAGTGATATTTCACAGAGATGCATAATTTCTCTGACAGCCTCTCAGACCAGGACATCATGATGATAAAATCTTACAGACAAGCACATGTGGCATATTAATTAATCAATTGTTTTTGGGTGGAATAAAGTGAGGGGTGTGGAGTAGGAGGGTGTTAATAACTGACTAAAGACATTCTCCTTCCATGAAAGACTGAGAGAAGACTGTTTTAATATGAAGCACACCTACTGTATTATTTAGACCTCAACTTCTACATTGTTGACTCATGGGCAGGATGGTCCTCTAAGGGAATTGGGGTTAAAAGCTTTTGATATGATACTGACCATGCATGTCTGAGTAGAGAAATGTACCATGGAAATATAAATACTTTGCACTTCAATTTATTAACTTAGAATGGTGGAGAGTTTTGAGAAAGACATCACGGACTAGAGTGTTTCACAATCATTTTTTAACAAAAACATAAATGGACTCAAATATCCACATGAAAAGAACTCCCTAGTGAAGTTAACTGTTACACATTCCATTGACTTGGGGGAGTTTAAGCGTCTCAGTGCCAAAAGAGCCAACAAAATTGATAGCAGGGTTCATAGGGTTCATTAAAAATAATACAGTACAAGAATAAAAACAGATCTAGCTTATTAAGGATGACTTGGCTTCTCTGTTAAGCCTTCTCTGTGGGCTTTGGAGTGAGGTATACCCTCGAGAGGCTCTGTGATAACAAGAGTTCTCCAACACTTGGACGTCCAGTCTGTTTGCTGGCCCAGAATCACTGTCTTGGTTGCCTTCCATATGATATCTCCCTCAAGACATCCATAAAACCCAGGGCGTTACAAAGCTAAACACTACCACATGTTCACTTCCGGACACAGACCATCCGGCTGAGTCCGTCCACCAGTCACCATAAAGTGAGCGGGCCTTGAAAAAAAATAAAAGGAACTCCAGATGACAGGTCTTCAACAAACATATTTAAAGGCAAAGCAACACAGAGTGGAACAGACAATGTGGAGTCTGGCCCTCTATGAGGCAATTTATTCCTTCAAATGTGCAATCTGCCTGCAAACATGTGCCCTGTCCTCCATCTCAGGGACTCACACTGAGGATTGAGCTGCTGGAGAGCTGCCAGCCTCTCTAAAGGAGATGGATTCTGAGGAAGACTCATTGGCCTCAGCGATTCCTGCTGTACTGAAATACCAATTCCACAGTAAAGGAAATGTAGTATACTTGTTGTGCACACACTGAAATAACAGAAACTTAGAAACATATGGACAAGTTAATACGATCCAATACAGGAGCCCTGAAATAAATCCTAATTTTACAAAGATTATCACATTTATGTTTTGTTGAGACGTAGAGTGGACTTGACTACATTATACTTAAGGTTGTTTGTATTTCGTCTAATCCATGTACAAAAATGGGGGTGGGAAAAATATTAAAATCACTATGTGTAAGACGTGGAAATGTTCAACAGGAAATCACCAAACACGTGTCCAAGTGTGAAGGAACTCTCATTATCGTACAGCCTTCCAAGGAAAATCGCCTATCTTGTGTTCCCAGCTGCTCTCTAACAATTTCCCCCAAGTTCCCCCAAGAGGACACTTACAAATTGCTTTGCTCTGAGTTTGTGCTGAGAATTGGTCCCGTACATGTTATTTGGGATTTGGTTTGAGTTGTGTAGACCAGATAGGTTGGGTCTTACTCAGTTGTGCCTGAGTTGTGCCTCAGTTTCCTTTTCACCGGAGACATGTTTCACCTTTGAGGTGTGTGCTGGCTGAATATTTTACTGAAGACTACCTGACGTGTCACAATAATGTCAGAATGTCGTGCCTTGAAACTACGCAATACCAAACTTATACTAAACAAAAATAAGATGAGTGTCAACATTAAAAACTCGTGAAAGTGTCCAGCACAATCCATTAAATTGGAGAGTCTGTGATTAAAGATCTGAGTTGTAATTTGGCAGCTCAGTATGTGATCTTATAGTGTTCCACAAAGTGTTAGCTTTAAAGGGAAAAAAAATAATGACTTCAAAAAGCAGTGAAGGAAAGAACAGAAACTCTCACGCAAGATTACAGAATTTTGGGGGATATGTTTTATGTTTTGCTAAACAATAATGGCATAATGGAAAATGGCCAGGTTGTGTAAACATTTGTAAATAAGATACACAATTAAATATAATCTTAAAATTCCATAAAATTATAAAATGTCCACAATAATAATTTACTGCCATGGGTCCAAATGCAGCACTGAGCTTCCAGCATCACGTATAATGCTGCATTGAGCAACAGGTAGAGAAAAAATAATGCAAACCTAACCTTTACATAGCAACTCAGTTGCCACGCTAACGCAGAGTATTGGCAACTGGACTATTTTTCCTCAGCGGAAGCTTTAAAAATTCATTTAAAGTGGATGTGCTGTGTGAAATTATTTATTTCTTTAGTAAGTAGCCAGAAATAAACAGAATAAAGTACTCTCAGTGGGTGATTATCATGGAATAAAACCCGACAGGGTCACCAGGACACTGATGGTTTGAAATATGATATGAACGTTAAAATAAAGCTTAAGTCTCACAGGACAATTTTCTGTAATCTGTGAGAGGTTTGCCTTGTAAGTTCTCGCCAGGAATCAAAACAGATTGGACTGTCGTGTTCTTTGGGTTCACTGCCTTTGAAGTTCTATATATAAGTTCTATATTTCACCCATGAAAAACAGAAACAGATGTGAAATTCTCTCTTGAATATGAAGGTGAACCATGTATAAATAAAAAGCATTAAGGGCCACATAAGTGTGGAATATGAGTTTGCTAAATGTCCATTAGTGAGACACACATCATTGGAATGGTAAAAAGGGCTTTGCCCAGTGATATTTGCAATAATGGGTAGGACCTCCCAAAATAAAGAGCACACTCAAGATCTTAAAATACAGTTTATCAGTGAAATCCAGCTATGACCAATTTCTCCCATTGACAAGGTCTATACAGGTCTCTCTTTCTCAATTTGCTGTAAGCCTATAACCTCTCTAATAACTAATTCTACTACCTTGGATCTCAAAAGCTCCCACTTTCAAAAAAAGCAAACCTTTTTGCTTTGACACAGGGACCTGATTGTTTTTCCTTTACTTGTAGCCTAGCAAACCCACATCAATCATGTATGTGTGTGTGTGTGGATGTGTATATAGGCATACAGCAGATGATTGTGATAATAACTAAATGCTTGCTGCAATGTAATGAAGTATCATTCAGAGTAACACCGTTTGCCAGGGTCTAACCTTGACAAAGAGAGAATGTTGGAGCTGTATTTTTGTTTTGTTTTTTTAATACTCCTCCTCAGCCCAAGGTGAACCATTGGAATACGATTGCAGTTGGGAGAGAGATGGAGCGCTCAACCATGCAATCATCATCATGCCTAATGATAACAAGAACTTGGGGAAGTGGCTGATAATGATAATGATGATGGGAACTGAGGATAGTGTGTTAAGTACGCGCATATGCACAGTGGTGTGTGTCACATAAAACACCCTTCAAAAAATATGTACATGTGTGCGCCAGTTCATCCAGGCCTGACTGTGCAGTGTTTCGGAGACTTTTTGAGTGGACTAGTTTTCTGAGGTCAGCTGTCCTCTCATCTAAAAGCAGCTGGTTCTAGTTATCCAAGTTCTCTAAATAAAAGGTGTGCGTGGGGGGCAGGATAAATCCCGCTGCGGCCAGTAATGTTTTCAGTATGCAGGGAGAGGCTCAGCCCACGGTTGAAGGTACACAGCTGGGCCTGGAGCAGGGCCCAGTGGGAAAAAGCCCTCCTCCTCTAATTGAGACATACACAGATCTCCTTTAGTGATCCAGTTCCCTGTTTCTTCCCTAAGTGCAGATGAGAATTCCTTCAAAGGATTGACATTTCCTGTGAAATCTGTCAGTTTCTATTCAAAGAGGAAAACGACAATAGTCTTTCTTGAAGGGATGCGACCCTCTCTCTGTATTTTTCAGGTCACGAATTTCGCTTTGCATTAACATACAAAAATTTGTTCAAAACAGACCACAAAAGATTAACTTGAAAGAGAAAACACCATAGCCATTTTCATCAAATGAAAATCCCTCAAATCAATACCTCAGCATTGTCAATGACCTGGGCCTTAGTACAACCATTTGACCAGTGCATTCAATCTGTACACATCTACACAGCACTGTTGCATTCTCTCTCAGAGGCAGGGAGTGTGGGAAGGCTCCGACTCTTAAATTGGTCATGGAGACATACTCCTAGGGGCATCAAATGGATTGAGTCTGACAGCCAATCAGTTCTGGGAAACCATTCCCTGGCTGTGCCAAGGCACCTCGTTGTGACCCAATGCGCTTGAGTGCTGGTGGAAAGGCACAAGCTGAAGGTCCAAAAGCCTGCCCCTGGCGTCCTAGTCATGCTGTCCAACCTTAACTATTCAGTAGACAATACCAAAGCTGGTCTCATGTCACTACAGGGGATGAAGAACAAAGATTTGAGGCTAAGTCTCTTTCTTGGACAGCAGGCGGGATAACTGATGTCCCTGTGGTCTCCATTACCTCTCTCAACACCATTCTACGTAGAACCAACTGCAGAGAGGTGTTCCAAAGAAAACAAACAGGGTAAAACAGGTGGCGATTTCAAATGACAAGTTGTATTGCTGATCACCTTGAAATCGTTTGACAATGGTAAATTTTGCTTTGTAAATGTAATTTTCACTTTGAAGCATATTCACAATGCCGTTTAGACTGTCTGTTATAGCAAAGCTGCAGGGTTTTTGTGAAATGGTTGTCCTATTTTGGAGTCTAGCTGACAGGCTTGCTTTTTTGTACATTTGTGATCTGACAGACTATAATCTGCCCCTCTTTAAAAGCCAACTCATTCACTTAGTCTTTCTTCTACTTTCATAAATAGACCGTTTCTTTTCTCCTTTGTGATCACTTGTTTAACATTTTATGATGAAAAAAGCATGTAAACACAAAATCAGTAAGTAAAAGGCACTGGTTAGATTTGTATTCTGCCTGAGAACATCTGCAATCTCTACTACTGTCTCTTCACATTAATTTATTTGCATTTGGGTTTGTTTAGGCCAAAACACTCCAACATAATATATCTCATAAAAAGTCTTGGATTTAAAGTTACCTAACCCCTGTAAGGCCCCACTGCAAGCTGGTTTTGGGGCATTACAGCTCAGAGGAGTAGAGATAAAATTGTCATTCTCTTCACTGTTAGTATTAAGAATCTTAATAATAATTCATCATTTTAGCTTTTTATTGCTGTCACTGTAGCCACCATTACAATGTGAGAGCAGAAAACAGGTTTGTCTGCCAAGACAAGAGTGCTGCGTGAAAAACTGTCAAACAAGGGAAAGACGGCCATGCTCATGTTTTATTTTTATTTTTTAGAAATGTGCTTGAGTATGATCTCTTCTTTTTGTGAAGGTTAACCCATAGGTTGATCCAATTTGTGTACTGAGGCGTGAAAGGACTTAAGAAATACTTTATATTTCTGTGCTGGAAAATGTCAAGGTTTGCTGAGGGAGGAGGACAAGAGGAGGGGGAAATTACTTTTTCTCTTTTTGGCAGCTTGACTTCATGCTTGTTAGCAGCAATAGGTTTATCCTTGGCAATCAGCTCTGGAACAGATATATATGCACTATAATTGAAAGTCCCAAATCACATAAAAACAGCTGGTACTATGTCTGCCACAAAACACATGCATTTCCCCATCTCCCACCCACATCAATAGATACATAAACTCAAAAATACAAAGGGATTGGAAACATAATGAACTTGAAGCAGTAAGACTATTCTCCACACAGCTGCTCAGGATCTTGTTCTCGTCGCTTGAAGGTGTCAAAGCAGACATGTCTTTATTTAAGAGGTATCATTCAGCAGAGTTTAAAAGGAGACAAGGAAAATATGAACGTATGTACAGGTACTATGCCCCGACCTGTATTTAAATCCAAAAACCTCAGTATACCTCAGTATTTACCTCAGTAAATATCTGGTAACATATCCTCTATGGACTGACAAAGTTCTGAACATTTAACATGATGCCACTAAAAGGTAATAATCATGATTAATTATATGACATACATGAAGATGATTTCTTTTAGTTTGTCTTCACAAAAATAAATCACAAAAAATAAACTGTGAACACTAAAACTTTCTGAAACTCATTCAGTTTCCATTCAGCATTGGCCATTGTTACTCTCATTTTACAAAGAGTTTTTCATCTCTGGTGGTGGTTTTGTTACCATCTGGCTAATTAGTGTTTGTTTGTCTCAAGATAGTATAACATTTGATAGCCACAGACATTAGGAACCCCCCACCCCCTTCCATCCAAAACTGAATAACAAAATATGAGATTCTGACCACTTTCCTGTGAGAAACCCTGCATCTTAATCTGTGCTCACAAATCTGTTCACTCTCAAATCCTGATGCTTGAATCAGACTCAGTAGTTTTCTAATTAACAAACTTCCATATGGTTGTTTGTTTCCGTTTATTTTTAGGTCAGTTTCAAGCCTCCTGTTTGGCCCCATTCGGAATTCCATTTGTGTTGCCATTCATAACAGAATTCAGCAAATATAAGTAGGCCACACAGAAACTGGCTACACTGAAACCAAAAAAAATGTTCTAGAAAGTTTCTCCAGGCAAACAAAGACAGAGTCATGTCTACTACGGGTAACAGTAAAAACCTCTTCAGAGATATGGCAGCAAATGGGGCAATTAAGACACTGTTGGCAAATCCTGTTTCCTTTAAGAGAAAAGAACACTGCTGGCGTATAGTTGTGAGGAATACTCTGGTGTAAGTGTTAGTCACTGTATTCTATTCGTACAGGTGCATATGTTGATTTTAGATAGAGTAACCACTGGTGATGGATAAGAAAAACAAAAGTGTGAGAAAATAACATGAGCATTTATAATAACAAAGCTCTGCTCCGGCTAATGTTGCACAGGCTGTTACCCTGACAGGCCCCATCAGAAACCCACCCCCTCACACAAACATCGTGGCCTTCGAGTCCACATTAACCACTTCTAAGGACCATTACATATCGTTTTGATTTCCTCCCTTGTAAAAAAATAAATAAACATCTGGGATGCTTTTAGTGATTATTTTGCATTTTATACAGAAATATACCAAGTACAGGACAACACTTTCATTTGTTATCATCTCTTTCAGAGGCTTTGGCACATTATCAGCAGCTCTTTGGTCCTTCATATTACTCTTCACTGTCATTTTTGGATATGCGATGGTCCATGCCACAACATGCTGTCCTGTCCAAAGCGTAATCTTGATTACAATTATTCTTTATTAAATTAAAACAGAATGATAAATGTTTAATGAGTGATAATGACAGACTTGCTGTTGTGCTGTAGGGGCTCGCCTGATGACTCGGGTAGGGTAGCAGCACTGTAATTGAATTCTTGACACTTTCGCTACAAAGGAATTAAGGGGTATCCATGGTGTTGGGGGGCAATCTGCCTCTTGGTTGGCTGATGTGTTTATGAGACCTGAACCCTGCTACCTTGTCCCTGTTGTCTGGATGACTTCGATGGGATTCCGTATTAACCTAATGGTAGTAAAAGGCACAGAGTCTGTCACTTGGTGATCAAGTTTGCCTTGTAAAACGAACCGTGTGAGCAAATGGAGGTGTCCGATAAAAGAACACACTGCCGACTTAAGACATTTGTGGACATCAGTTGTAACACTGACAAACACTGACCTACAGTGCCCAATCAAATGAAATAATGGCATTACAGCTGCCCACCTGAATTACACAAAAATAAATCAAACTAATCTTGCTTTCTTGCCGAGCATCCCTTTTCCATCTGTTATTAAGTACAAACAATTCAGACAGAAGGAAATGCATATGTGCAAGCTGCAGGGGTTGAAAGGCTGTGAGAAATCTGGTTATTGAAAGAAAATCTTTAATGCCAGTACAATGGGAAAAAGGAAAGTGCTGTAATATGACTAAAGTTTTTTGTTTTTTTATAGTGGATCAACAATCAATGGTGACATTTAAATTAAATACAAGGAAGAAGTTGGAATACACAACAACTCATGCATCCCGCCTCAATGATTTTTACACGTAAATGATATTTAGGTGTGTTGGCTCAGGAAGAACTGCCCAAAAAGATAGATTTAGGGAGTAAAAGATGTATTCTTAAAATAGCCTCTTTTAGTGAGTGGTTCATCTGAAATGACCAAGATTTTAAAAATGGTCAGCGCATTGATTGTGAAATATGAAACAGGACAGGACGTAAGCCCCATAATGCCCAGAGGGCATTATAGGGAGTCAGTGCAATATCCACCTGGCCACCCGAGCTTCACAGTAAATGGGTAAAGGCAGCTGATGAAACATACTGCACACTTTACAGAAGTAGTTGTAGTGTCCTGATCAAAAGCAATGTTCGGCATCTTCTGCGGCTCTGTGCCTTTCAGGAGGTGTGGCAAGATGAAGGCAAACTGTATGACAGCAAATGCCTCTCCCATGGCATGTGCTGATCACTGGAATACATGCTTTCGCTCTAGTTTATTTGGTCTGGTCAGTCACATGCCATATCACCACAATCATCACAGACACACACACACTGGCCTTGATCTTGACATAAGCCTTTAGAATTTCTGACTCCCTGCTGTGCCTGTCTCTCTGATGGATTGAAACAACCTCTACACACAATAAGCGCAAACATGTGGGCACAAGTCCACGTAATAATGCACGTGCACCGCGCACAAAAGTCCCTGCATTGCACCGTTCCATTCCGAACTGCCACTTCATCCGTAATGGCCATGAACAACCGATAAAAACAGGTTGTGTGAGCAAATGTCAGTTTTCAAGTGCATTTTATGGATGCTCTGATTTGCCTCTGTCATACAAAGCGTAGGTGTACACATGTTAAAGAATAATTGCTGATTCCTGCCAAGACATATCATGAGAGGGACACGACAAATTCATACTGGCATAGATCCAGCTGCCAAGAGGACATAATTAGGTTTAAATGCGCAAGATAGATATGGGGAAAATACATGGCTACAGACAAAATTGCCTAATACAAACAATCTGTTTATTCATTCATCTTTTAAAGTCTTGATACACTGAATACACCACAACAGATGGAGCGGTCGCTGTAAACAGATTTTGCACATCACGGTCTAAAAAGGTAAGGCTGCAAGGCAATTCCACATACTGCACTGTACGGAACCATACTGAGTTTGCTGCCTGCCAACTCTAAATAAATCATGTTTCTACATTTGAAACACTTTTAAGATCCCAGAGTAGTGAAACCACACAAGCAAAAAAAATACCGTCATTACAGCCCTACATCACTTAAGCAATTTGGTTCTCAGAATGGTTCTTGCTGTCATTCTCTTAAGTACCAATCTCTGAACTGATGGGTGCCACCTGAGAAGTGTGTCCATGTGAGTCAAGACATACTGAAATAAAATGTGGTCTAGTATTTCACAGTGTTTAGATGTAGGAATTGTGTATAGTGTGTCCTATGCCATTCATTTAACAGTCAACGTCAAAAAACAGGAGCAAATTTAGAGACCTTTCAGGAGTCAAGCAGACAAAAGATAAAAGTATTTAGAACTTGAACAATGGTGCTGATTCGAGTTCATGTGACAAGAAAATGTATCGTGATTACATTCTTGTTCCTTCTTCCCCTTTCTCCTACCGACCATATCTTAACTAGATTCAGACTGATCCACGCCGTGGCAGTGGGACTTCACAGGACGGAAAGGTTCACAGCGATCCTACAGCACAGGATAAGCCTTCCATTGGAGCGGGCAGAGGGGAAGGCGAGGGATCACCTTCAAATGGATATACAGTAGCCTTTTGACAGATTGTGTGTGAGAGTGTGTGTGTGTGTGTGTGTGTGCAGGTGTAAGATATTGTCTCGTGTGTATCTGCATTTTTGTGTATACACTTGCACTATGCGTATATCTGTGTGCACACAACACTGCATGTATGTAACTGATATGGGAGGCATGTCCGTCATTCTGACAGACAGCACATCGTTTTCCAAACCAGGTGCTGTTGCCTATGACAACAATTGAGCCCTGTGGGGTGAGGTCGTCTGCAAAATGCACAAGATGAATAGAAACTGAGTAAAGATAAACAAATTATCTGAATAATTTAAAAATGTACTGAGTGTTAATTGTGGGCTACGTGATTACACTGAGATTTGTGGAAACTATACCATTTGGCATCAGCTCTGACATCTGCTGCATTGAGTTTTTTCCAAAACATATGTAAGCAGCAAAGCATTTGGCAGTATGTGCCGCATATTTGGAAGCACAATAATCTTGGGTAAAAACGTTCTGGATTTAAAGGAAACACTGAAACATAGCATTAAAAGTATAAATACATGAAAGCACACTGCTGTCAAATGGCGGTCCAGGAAAAAAAAGAGCCAATTCAGCTTTGTGTTCAATCTTAGAATATTAGAAGTCTATCCGCTTTCACCAGATTTTCTAATGTACACGCAGAAAATTAATCTAAACTACCTCCAAGTTTCAACTGCATTTCAGGGCCCAGATAATTGCAAAACAGCCTATTTCAGACATCCAGCTGGCACCAAGTTTGAGGCTTAAGACTTCCAATGCCACCCACAATCAGCATCGTCCTCGAGGACTTCAAACGTTCTCTCTGTTCTCCACACCCTCCAGTCCCCCCGCTCTCTCGGGGGAACCAAGCACCTGGCCAAGAGTTTCATATTCCTCTCAGGTGGTGCCTCCACAGCATTGCACTAGCCTGATATGCACACCTATTATGAGGTATAATGGCATTCTATTTTTCCAATAGTTGGTATTTTACTTTCAAAGTAGGCCACCACTGAAGGACAGGGTGCTTTTCCTGCCTACCAATTTCATCAGGTGGAGAATGAGTGGTCTCCATATCCCTCTCAGGTTTATAGTATCCAGCAGTGTAAAATATGAAGGTGAACACTAAAAAGTTAAAAGATAAATTTCGGTTCTAACTGAATATTTATGCCATCAATCCTTTTCCTAAATGTGGTGGTGGTCACATCTTCAAACCAAGGTACACCTTCCTTCCTCCATGAATTTGCTACCCTGCAATACCTTCCGGTTCAACCCTGTTTCTCTTGTCCTTGTCCTCTAAACCCATACTCTACCTTTTTTGTAGGTAGCAGTCTTCTTCTCAAAGGTGGCAGCTCACAGACAGAATTCCCACAGGGCATTCATGGACACTTCTTATGGGGCTCCACAGATTTTTAAACATCAGAGGAAGCCCACACTGGCTCCACTGCAGAGTGGAACATGTAACCCCAACCATCAATCATCATATATATGTGCGCTGTTGCTTGGAAAAAGCTGGCTCCCGCCGACCTTTTCCCTCAAATTAGGAATGGCCATTGCTTGGCCCACACTGTCGGCAGGGAAGGTGTGGAGACAACCACATGCTACAGTGTCATCACCCACCTGTTTTCACCTAAGGGAGTTTAAGTTTGAGGGCAAAACACGTGCAAGGTTCACGATATTGCCCCTAGATCATGATCCCTCCATGGAGATGCTCTGACCAACCAGTACGAGTCACGAGGACAAGATCCCTCTGCCAACTACCCACACAAGAATGTGGCCAATTGTGTTCGTAGGACACTGGAGGTAAGAGTAACATTTTTTGCACACCATATTTGATTTCAGTGATGGCAGGACATCATATCAAATTAAATTACCTTTCGAACAAAAAGTTTTCTTTCATTCTGCAAAAAATGTATTTGTAGGGGTTTTTATTGAACAATGAATAGCTATGATAGCTTTTGCAATTGTAACGGTTTCTGCCTGACATTTTGAACTCACTGCACAGATTCAGTTTCCTGAGAGAAATGAATGAGACAGAAAAGCTACTCAGCATTTCCTGCCGGCCCATCACTGAGTGGACCCAGTGGAACTAATGAACTCCTGTAGAAATATGCAACCGGATTTTCATAGTCAGTCCCCAATGAATGGCTGAGAAAGTACAATCTTGCTTGCACACAAACACACACACCTCATTGTGTGTTTAATGTTGATTCATCTCTTGAGAGATCATCTCAATTCTAAACAAACATTCTGGTCCCTTAGTGTCCCATAACGTGACAATCACAACTCCCTGCCCTCGGAAGCCTGAGTAGGAATTCAACAGCAATATGTGGAGGCTGTGCTTTCCAAGAGGGTGAGTAAAATAATTGTCAGCAGTTGCAGTCAACTCCGTGTTTACCTAGTGTCTGTTGCTGTATGCTGGAATGACACGGACATGGAAAGTACGGTGTGGGTGTTTTTTGCTCAGTAACTTTCAAACCAAAAATGTTTGATTATATGTCAGAAAGCTGTGCCAGCTAGAAAGTGTAACTCCCACACTAAAACTGACTGTTGAAAAGTTGATTTCTGTTATTGTAATCTATTGTTCCTGTTGCACCTTAAATATACCACTGTGGCGCAACGGCAGATACAGAAAGAGGAGAAGGCAGACAAACGAACATGTCAAGGAAAAACTCGTTGTTGTAAAGACAATACAATAAAAGCCTTTTCTGTCATTTGATTTTCAATTTCTAGAACATAAGCGTTGTGTACAAGCATTGCATACCTGGTTTATGTGGCACAGATGAGGAACAACATCATGAGACACAGAGGCAAATGCCTCTTGTAAGTTTTGTTTTATTCGTATTATAAAATGCAAAGAGTGCATTTCAATGGGAGTTGTAATCTCATACTAACACTAGTACACGGGGCATTGAGGAACTTCTAATAATCCAGCGAGTGCAGTTTTGTGCCAAAAAGGCTCCACAGGAGGGATAGCTTAAGTGAGCTCATAGGAAAGAACAATCACTCGCATGGCTTCTGGCACAAGGAGAGGCATGCTAAAATGGCTCATGCCTCTCTTGTAAACTATGGGGGGTCCTTACCTAACAACACTCGGAAAATGCCTTATCATCCTCAACTGGTTGTGAAAACTGCCTTGTTGCAATTGTATCATGTAGTGGTCTGTAGTCCTCAGATATTTGTTTGGCCTCACTGACTGGCAGCGAAATAAAAATGAAGGCTAAATTTAACCAATATATGTAATGTACACCCTATTTATACTTCTGCTCTCTTGCGGTGAAAAATCAAGCAGGGAGGATGATTGTGCTCTAATGCTCTCTTTTCCACCCACAGCATCTCCCCGAGTGTTCACTTCCTCTGTCCATCACATGAAACATCTGGTTTATTTTAGAAGGTCAGAGCTAGTGAAGCTGAGACTGTCAGTGGAAGCTGGGTTGATGTGTGTCATGAAATAGAGCAAAGAAATGCCACCCGCTGATGGATCGGGAAATAACATTCTTCCTGATAATATAAAGTCTGAGGAAGCTTCCGCCTAGTCATTGACACAAAGGGGTCAAATATCACCCTACTGTTCTCAAAATGGTGCGTATAAACTTTTAAAAAGCTGCAGTGTAATGGCTATGGATGGCAAACATTTAAATAAATCCATCAAAAGCCATGCTCAAACATGAACTCTGTGAAGATTCAGGCAATTTGACATGTTGGCATCGTGTTACTTCGCCAATTGACGCAAGACCTTGTAACATTTCCATAACGTTTCCTCCAGGGCTCAAATGCAAAGTGCTTTTAGTGCCTTAACATTACATGTTTGGACATATACACAGACTGCACGTGCCACCATCAATAGACGAAAGTCTTACATTCTCTGATTTGATGAAACAGCATGTGCATCTTTGCGCCTACGCGTTTGAACCCACGCAAACAGATGCAAATACATGACAGGACGCCTCTATTTCCTAAACAAAGAAGTCCTGTAGGTGAATTAGGGTGTGCTTTCAAAGCCCCTTACAAAAATAAGCATATTTTTATTATGACTGTCTTTATTAGGTGTGTGCTTTTGGGTCCTTGCTCATCCCTTCAGGGGCAAACAAAAGTAAGCTAAGCACTAGTTCCTCAGACCCTCCCACCCGTCTCTCCATGCCAGCACTCTAGTCCTCCCTCCTTCACTTCCTACCATCCCTCCTCCTGGATTAAAAGCTCTTAATTTTCACTAATTACACAAACTAATTTCTTTTTTCTTCATGTCTCGGCATTTCTCTGTTTTTTCTCCATGGGGCTCATAAACACATTTGGAAACTGGGTTTAATAAGGCTGCCTTGTGAGGGTTTAGGGCCTTTAATGGACACAGGGCTTGTTTGAAAAGTCTCCACTTCATCACGTACACACTTTATTAATTAAACTTTATATTACATTAGAAACAAAGTTAAAGCTATTTGCTCCCCCTTAATGGTTTCATGTAGCTGCATATCTGTGGCCAATTAATTGAAGTCTTGCCTGCTCATTTGCATATTTCCCATGTTTTACAATGCATGTTGTGTTTGCTCCAGGCAATGTGTTACAAGCTGTGTTTGGCTGTAGTAATGGCTGCTCCAGTGATTTAAAGGAGTTCTGTTTAGATATCTGGCAGTGAAATCAAACTACTACAAACTACTTTTGCCATAATTCAAATAGATGCACAGGTTGTCACATTTGAGGGAAAAGCCATTCAAGGCTTCTGTGGCCCTGGAGGTACATGGAACAGAAATAAAATGAAAGAGAAGAAAATTTAAAAAGATTATTTCAAATCACTCACACTTACACATCCATGCTTAAAAGGTTCTGTGTGTTTGGCACCTTTTGATTAGATCAAAAAGAGCTTCGTAAACAAACAAAAGGAAAATGCTTCTTTCATTATTGTTCTTGAAGGAAATCTTCCTTAATTTTCTTAATTTTTTTACATGAGTGGTCAGACAATCAGCCAGGTTGTAAACGCTCAATTTAACACAATCCTCTAAACCACATCCGAGCTTCCTGCAGCGTTTTATAGGGCAGACTTGCCACATCCACAGAATTAAAGAACGCCTCAAAAGATATTAATACACTTTTATGGGAAAAACCTTCACCTTCAGGGAAAAAACAGAGGTACTAGCTCGCACAGCAAAGGCCATAGACTTAATGAGTGAGGTGATTGTTTAGACCAGCATTTAGTAACTAAATTGATCACAAAAGACGAGATGCCGTCAGGATCTGTCAAACGGAGCCCAGCAGATGACAGTGATTAATCGATCAGGCAGTGTGCACTTAGGGCCTGATTCAGAGTTGGCAACCTAAATGGGCAGTGTAAGTGGGCTTAAGTGGGGCTTAAGTCAAACAATATGTGGAGAAAGTTACACTTTTTCAGACTTGAACACCAATCAGCCATGTCTATTCCACGCCTCTGAGGTCGCTAGGATGATTTGTTCTTCTGTTTCTGGGAATGATGTTTTCCAATGTGTCCAGTCCCTCCCTTTCAAAAAAGCACTCGTCTTTAATCTAAGCGGACTGATCAAATGGATGGATATGAAGAGAAAAAAAAACACGTACAAATATAAATATTAGTCTATTCTGTGACAAATTTGACATCGATGAACAACAAATATGATCACTGTAATCTGAGTGATCTGTTTGGAGTCTGAATGGAGAAACAGAGAACAGAGGGAGAAAAAAGAGAAAGAGGGACAGACAGACAGGTAGACAGAGACGTCAGGTGTTTTCCTTTCTCAAGAAACTTTCTGGATAATCATACTATACCATTTGATGCTCCCATTGGCCAAAGTGCTGTAATATTCCTAAAATTTGAAGTAATTGTCCTCCGTTCTTTCATATAAGTATTTCCATATGTCCCCCTAACAAAAACGGAAAGTCTGGGGATATCAGGGAATGATATATGACCACCAATGTTCAATAAACAATAAAATCTCCAACAGCGAGAAGTTATTTCTATATTATGTGTCCAGTCACCGCCATGGAGAGGTGTGTGATGGTGAAACAAAGTAAGTCACAATCAGCTGGTAATGTGTGAAAAAATGAATTGTGAATGTTGCAATTTACAAGCGGAAGACCATTTAGATGTTAGTTTGAGGTTTGATGGTCACTAGCTGGACTGATATTTTAATGTCAGTAGCTCTTATCACCACACCAGAATGAAGTGAAATGCTATATAGTTCAGAGCTTGGAGGGGGGAGAGACAATAGGCACCACGTGGGATCTCTGTATGTAGCCATAGTTTGGAGAAGCGGAGTGTTTGGAACATGGTGAGCATATGGACAGTGATGTGGATTATGTTTCAGGAGTGGTTTGGGGAGCTCCTAAGCATGTGTTGATACAGTTCTCCTCCATGTTAACTGATCACCACTGGAATCCATTGCAACAACATGAATTCAACTGGTGCATACTACAGCTTTCCACCAGAGATGGAAAGGAGAAAAAAAACATTTTAGAGAAAAAAAAAAAGTTTTAGAGAACCATTTCAAGCCTACTGGGTGTGACGGTTACTAATTAGAGAAATTTTGTGTGGTGTATCACGGTAAGGTTTATTGGCTCCATAAAAACATAGCCTGTAGCATGGTAGGCAAGAGGAAAAAGAGGCTAGCTGACACCTTTTGTTGGTTTTTAAAGCCCTGCATGAGTGGACACTGCCACCCCCCCCACCACACACACACACACACACAAAGGCACAAAGCTGTGTATGTATACACACACAAAAGCACCATATCCTCACAAACTCTTACCAAGGGGGGTCCGGGAGTTGGCCACAATTACTGTGTGTATCGTTGCTTACTCATTATGTCTAGCAGGCCACACTAATTCTCCTCTCCTGCTGTCTCCTGTGTATCACCCCACCCCCTCCCACACATGCAACAATTTCACACACACAGCTACGACACATACAGAAAGATGTAAGAAGAGAGGGCACACTGAGGGCAGCCACAAAAAGTGAGAAAGATGGGAATAAAGGGGGCTATAAATATTTTAGGTAAATTTTAAAAATACAGAGAAGTCATATTTATACTATGACTTTAAAATAGCAGAACCCATATGGTGCCAGCTAAATAACAGCATGAAAATTAAATGTCCAACTGAATGCAGTTCTGTCTCTCTGTGTGTGTACCTATAATCACACACACAATACAGACTATGTTGTCATGTAGCCCTCGTGATGTTTGGTGGGTTTACTTTTTTAAGAGCCTCTAGTGGGGCTGTTACACAGTTCATCTAACGGGTCCTACAATTTGCTAAAATGTAATGTGGTAGTGAAATGAATGAGGGGAATCTGAGCCCCATCAAAACTGGAAAATAAGCATTTCAATGAGCATGAATATGTTCCTTGACAGAAATGTAGACTGCAGATACACTAATCCATCCAGTATGCAATAAACATGATAAAACAGTGTAACACCCCATGACGAAAGGTGGTATCTGACCAAAAATACTGAATATTTTCAGTGTCCTTTTGTTTGTGATTGTTATTTGTGTTTTTTGCAGCTTAGACGTGAATGACACTAAAATGATTTAAATAACTACAAATGTTCACCAGCAAGGTTTTGTGGAGCTTATGAACTTAATTAATCACATTCTTAAAATGGGACAAGACAGTTAAATAATACATTGAAAGAATTTATGTATTTATTTCTCATTTTAAAAACAGCCAATTAAAATTAATGAATGGTTTGTGGGTTCTTCAAGGTGGCCGAGTAAAATGATAAAAGATGATATTGGCATTTTGCAAGGTCTTTACCTACTTAATTTTATTTTTAACAAATTTATGACTCCAACTCATAAAGGAGCCATTACAGCATGTGCAAATTAACACATGAAGGACAAAATGAATAACATTAAATGAAAGACATAGAGTACGCCAATAATTAATGTAATTGGCTGGAACATATTAATGTCTGTCCAAATCCATCTGTGTCCAAACATTTCTTTTCTTTTATTTATGTATTAATGCTAGCATATAAAATGTGCAG
>OMOW01104464.1:0-11121 GCA_900312555.1 Lamprogrammus exutus | reverse complement strand
CTATATTAGCAAATCGGTATACTTCCTTTGGTCTGGGTATGTTTGGAACTGTTTCATCAACAAACTTCACAAACTATTAACAGACCAAAGGAAGTATACCGATTTGCTAATATAGAGCAAAATATGTTTCCATTAGGTGTAAGGGGGTTATTTACTATACCCCTGTCATATATCGTAGCAATTGGAGAAAAGTTGATGAAAAGAAAAGCTGTGAAATCTCTCTCTCTCTCTCTCTCAGCAGCTTGTCCTCCATTTCCATCTGCTGTATCAATGTTTTTATAATATTTATTTAATACAATATAATATTTTTCTTCCTGGACTCTCCTGGATAAGATGAGCTGATGTGATTGGTAATGATTGAAACCCGCCCTGACTCCACCTGCTGATCCTGCATTCCTCCCACTAATAATCTATTCATTCTGCCCCAGCCTCCAGCCAAATATATACAAATATTTTTGGTCACCTTCCACATATCCTTGCCTTCTGAGTTTTGCGCCCAGGGATCGCAAATATAGCACCCATCTTCAGTATAATAATATTGCATTACCATAAACAAAATGCAAACCCTTGGTGAGGCCCCATAGTAAATATGGAAAATTGTTATTTAGTTGGTTTTTGCCCCATAAGGGTTGCAAATTCTTATTAAATCAAGCAATAAGGAGAGACCAAAACACAAAGCAGATTATGTTGCTCCTCCATTGCGCCAGTATGAAAGTCTCATAAAGTATCACACTGGTCCATAGTAGCTGTAGCACAGCCGTCAGTATTTGAATAGGCAAAACAAACTCGTATTTCAGCATCGTCCTGATTTCTGTGGCAGCACAGGAATTCAACCTAATGAGATGCAGGTCAGAAACAGAATAAACCCTTCAAATATTGACAAAGATCAAAAAGACGAGCGAAGGACCCGCGTGTGCTCTCAGGGTGGACTTCTTTCATTTGCCATATTGTGAGCTTGGTATTAGCAAGCCGCAGTTCTGAGACGAGTATCAAATATTTGACATGCTGGCCGGCAAAAATCATTATGGAGTGGACTGTTCCAGTTCAACAAGTCTTGCATTCCTAAAACATTCAAACAAAAGTCTTAGAATAAATAGGAATGACATTTTTATGCAGAGAGAGACCCTCAGTTTCAAAGGGAAAATGGCATGAATGATTTTAATATTAAAACTGAATCATATTTGGAGCATATTAATGGACCTATTCCTGCTCTCTTTTTATATGCCACCTGTGTTTCAATATAATGTCCAACAGATGGTCCCTGTCATTATGTTAGGACCTCCATGATAGAAGACTTGACCCTCTGTCAGTCACAGCTCTTTCATGTAAACAGACGTGTTGAAGCTGGACGCCTCTGCCAGCAATTTAAAACTTTGAGAGAGAAAAGCTCCTTTTTTTACATCCTAGCCAGGAGTGATCTGTATTAGCTCCTCCAAGGTTATATTTTCAGTCACATTCGTCTCTCTGTTTGTTTGCAGAATATCTAAAAACACCATCAAATTGTTACCGGTGATAGCAATTTATTTGTCCCCTTACACTTTGCTTCATTACCCCCAAATCATAAGAAAATCACCTTTCCGCCCAAAGAGTTTTTCCACTGATTTGATTTTTTCAGCACTTCAACAAATATAATCCAATCTTCACCTGATTTGGTACATAAAATATTAATACGTTATTTTCCAACCTAAATTCTTCCAAGCAAGGCACATTTTCAAAAAAACTGCAAACCAACAACTGCATCACAGTGACACAAAAGACTGAAACACTTTGCTCTCGTGCATGTTCACGATGCACGATGGCCGTCTGGATACTGATGCCCTTATAAGGACTTTCATAAACACCACCACATTGAACAAGGCCACAATTGGAGTTCTGCAACCCCAGAATATCCAGATTGTTGGTGTTATGTGTGGTGTTTTATGGCTTCAGCTGAATTTGGAGGACTTTATATTATCCTGAGGTCCACTGGGAAACATTTTTTCACACGTGTTTAGTGTTTGCAGCTCAGAGCTGCTGGTTTGAAATCTGTTCATCCAATGAATATGGACACAAGGATACCTGTGTCTTGTTTTATTTTTTAAAATTGATTTGATTTCAAGTTCACAGTTGCATTTTCTCTGCAGCGTGCAGTCAGGTCAATCCTTGAAAAAAAAGGGAGAGCAAAGGCAAAGCACACAAAACACTTAGAGATTAAGACGCTTGGTGTTTTGCATGTGCTGAACTTGTTTCCAACTGTTTCTTTGTGGAAGTGCAATACTGCACGGCAAACTGAGATGAACAGTGGAGTGTAATGTAATGTTGCCTGACAGACAGCGGTAATGGATAATACATCCGGGGTTCAGGTGCTGTTTGTTCATAAATCACATTGAGACTGTTGGCCAAAGTCAAATCCATCAAGCTGCAGTGCAACAGGGATCACTGGCCCGGAGAAGTGCAAAGAAAACCTATTTGGGGCCAGATAATGGTTTGTCTTCCAAACCATCTCAGTGTAAAGCAGAATATATATGTAAAAAACCTCTACTGATATTTATAAGTATTTGGCTAAAATTGGTGAAACATGCTGCAAGTAAACATATTGATGGGGAAAAGTTTCATCTCATAAAAATATGCTCTTTGGATATATATATATTTTTTATAACCATCCAAATTCATGAGTCAGGGGGGGGTCCAGTGAATCAGAATGTATCATCTGCTTTCGTGGCAGAAACCCAAGCAGTGGGGAGCAGTTGAAAGCTTCGCTAATATGATGTTTTGCTGCTTGTTTCTTTTACTGCAAGGTCATCATAAAGATAAAAATAATCCCCGTGACAAATTTGTTTTCAAAAGGTTTCACTCTCCTTCTCTATCATCGCTGAGAAATACTGCCCAATAGTGCTGACTCCAATAGAATGCTTTGATCGGGCCCTGATGAATTACCCTGTCTTTCCTGTAATTCAAATGCCTCCACCACTTGTTTTTGAGGAAGAACGCGGGAGTGTGAAATGCTCCTTTGGGATTCCTACTGAGCAGAGCCTCTTTATTTCCAGACACATGTTGAGGCATGTCAGATTTCTAATCGGACGGAATCTCGCTCGCAAACACCTGTCAGTTGAAGGTAATTGCGCAAATGCAAATACAGTACACAGCCCACTGGTAGGAGGGAACGATTTATCAACCTGGCTTTATATTGCAGGCAGCGATTTGCTTGTTCTGGCCAGGATTCAAAATTAGATGAGAATTCTGGCTTTGATGCTTCAAGTTGTTGATAAATTTGTACGGAATGCGATTGTTGTGAATATTTAAGATATGGGAGAACAAAAATTATCCACTCACTGAGATTAATGGTCTTCTGTTTCTCTCATGGAGCCTTTCTACAGTGTTAATTTTTCTGCTTCGTCTGTCTCACAAAACTCAGAAATGTGATTAGGACATACTTCAGTATATAAAATGGATGTTCACAGAACTTGGTCATCATTAAAAACATACGACTCCTTCCCAGGCAATTTGCTCCAGAGAGCTGATTTATAATGGAACCTGTTACAGAAAGGCCAATTATGTCGCACAGCAGTAAGACACACTGCTATATGGAACCAGCAACAGCTCAGATTGGAGACTAAACGTGATTTATACATTATGTGAGCACTAACAAGCTAGACCTACCTAGTACCTAGTACCTACTAGAGACAATATATTCAGACCTTGAAACTATCTCTTTGTGTTTGTGTATTGGCTTTGTTTGGTTACAATGTGTTTGCAGGCACATGTATTTATGTGCTACAGTGGGAGTTCGAGCTAATGCAATTTGGTGACAAAGCAGTTTTTGGAAAAGAAAACCACAATTTCTGACAAAATAGGACAAAAGAAGAAATGCTTCAGTCAAAGGTAATCAAAATATAACATGGATTTTTCCACGTCTTTTCCTTTTTGAGCTAACATCACAGCACTGATGCAACCTAATGGCTACAAAGACTCGACCTCTCCTCAATAAGTCCTTCACAGTGAATTAGATGTCCTTTCTATACGCCTTAATGATAAAGACGATGGATTTTAAAAGGGCCTTTTGTTGATCAATAGAATAGAAAGAATTAAAGTTACTTCGCCTTAAATGGGTGAGTGGTTGAGGTCAGCAAAGTATGAACCTTTGCATTCTTGGAACTAAACTCCCTAATCTGAATCTGAAAAGGCTGCAGGTGCTTGCCTCACATAACTTTAAATACAACAGACACAATTACACATCTTGTCTTGGGCAAAATTCAGTTTTTACATTCAGATAAGGCTTAGTAGAGAATTTGACATCACCTGTAGCCTGTATTTATAAAACTCCAAGTCTAATGTTGCTTTTGAATGACTCTGTACGCTTAGTGTCCTGAATTCCTGAATTTCCCTCGGGATGAATAAAGTATTTATCTATTTATCTATCTATCTATCTATCTATCTATCTATCTATCTATCTATCTATCTAGTGGTTACTAAGGTGCCTTGTTCCATCTATCAGTCCATTTTCCACCACTTATCTAAGTCTGGTCACAGAGGCAACAGGTCACGTCCTCCAGCTACTTGCTGGGGGATCCGGAGGCACTCCCAGGCCAGATGGGATATGCTCGCAAGAAAAAGATTGAATAAATCTCTTGGAATTACCTGGATTTCTTTATTAATTACTCAGTGGATACACAATATGAAGATTCTCAGTTAAAGTTGAACTGAGCCTCTGGTTCAATAACTTTTCCTCAAGCTTTGAGATATTTGAGAAGTCCGGTCCTTGGTACATTCTGCTCTCAAGAAATATTCTGTTCATGTAAACCACTGTCCAATTAGAACGAATTTCAGAGGACCTTGAGAAATTGTAGAGATACACAATGTTGGAGAAGGCTATTAATCTCTGAAGACCAGTTCCTCAATCCATATTAAGACAAATTGTCAATTTGAAATGATACAAATGGAGGAACATTATTACTGTTGCTTCCCTCCCTAGGAGTGGGTGTCCTGCAAAGATCCCACCATGAGCACAATGTGCAGTGTTGAAGGAGGTGAAAAGAACAGTAAAACACCTTCAGGAATATTTAGAACTCCCTCGAGTCTCTGCACACTGATCAAAAAGGATGTTTGTGGAAGGACGCCACAGAGACCACTTGGATGTTCTGTATGGCTTCTGAGACAATGCTCTGCGGACGGATGAGACAAAGGATGAACTTTTTCTGTTAGAAATGCACGGCGGTATGGTCTGCTTTGCAACCTCGGGGCCTGGGCAGCTTGCAGTCATTGCGAGAAAAAATGAATTCACGACAGGAAAAATATCCGGAAAATATACAGCAAGAATGTCAGGCTAGCAGTCTGTCACCACAAGATGAATACAAGTTGGGTGATGCAAGAAGGGAATAACTCAAAACACACAGAAAAGGTCATTTGTGTTTTGGAATGGCCAGGAATTACCCTGTAGAACTGCTGTTACCTGACCTGAAACGGGCCGTTCATGCAGGAAATCTCAGAAATATTGAAACTGAATCGGTTTCATGGGGAGGGAATGGTCTGAAATATGGCAGATATTGCTGCTAAAGGAAGTTTTACCCGTTATTTAATACAAGGTTCATATTCTTAGAATATAGAGTACACTGTAATTGTTGATGTGTTATTTGTTAAGGCAGAATGTGTTTGTGTTATTAGGACTTAGTTGAAGATAAGATTGCATTCAATGCAGAAATACAGTTAATTCCAAAGGGTTCACTAATGTTTATAATGTATATAATCCACCCTGGGTCGGCACTCCCAGTTAGACCTCCCCAGGGAGGTGTCCAGAAGGCATCCTGATCAGATGCCTGGACCACCTCTGATGTCTCCTTTCAGTTCAAAGGAGCAGCACTTCTGCTCTGTGCTCCTCACCTTGTACCTACAAACCATGTGTATGATTTTCATCAAAATCTTTGCCTTTAATGCCTAAAAATGTCCACGATTGATCGACTTTGTTATTCACAACTTTGTGAATGGAACATTTTCAAGGTAAAGCGTAAATAGCAAAATAAATAATGAAAAGAGAACACAGTCATATTGTTACTGGCAGCTGTGTTCACACGAGTCAAACCACTTCAAACGCTTAGCCTATTGTGTACATGATTTCCCACGTTGCACACATAACCTCACGAGCATATGTGGAAAATCTAGATCCATTGATTGAAGACCCAAGTGGGTTGAGTGAGGGAATGTCAGGCTACTGTTTGATGTATACTTTATTGTCTAGTGTGTATTATTGTACCTTGTGGTACTTAATGTGGGCTACAAATCCCAGCTGTGTTACACCCGTGTGCAGCCAAGTGGCTGTATTGTAATCACGTCTGTCTGTACATTTGTCTGTCTGTCTGCCACAGTGATAACTTGGACAGTTGTAATCCAATTTGGACCTGTGCCAACGATTTTTCCCCCCGTTGAGCCTGATGGTGACGCGGTAATAACCACTTTGAGTATTAATGTTTATAACGTTAAAATTTTGAACCATAAGTCATAGAATCAAACTTATTTTTTCCCTTTAGTCTGTCTGCATCCATCCATATAGGCCACGCCCATTTACACCTGACTAGATTTTCCCGAAACAGTTTTTTGTCTAGTCTGAGTCAAATAATATTTTGTGATATTCCTCACCGTTTTACCCAGATTTGCTACCAAAGTTGAGTGGCCTTGGCTCATTCTACAAAAACTGCAACATCTCATGAATGAATGAGTCTATTGTAACCAACCTTTGCATTTGTGCTCACCTCTTACACAAAAAAGAAACATCAGTCGATCTGATGGTGGCGCTATAACAGCAATAGTGGAAATTTTGTCAATAACTTCAAAACCTGCCACAATAAGTTTACAAAACTTGTGCTGCGGGTGTAGCATGTCTCTGGGGGCATTTCTAGTTTTTGTTTTGCTTTTATTTAACCCATTTCTCTATTTTCATATATAACTTATAACTTAAGCATGGAATAATGCTTGTACAACAGTGTAACTTCAACAAAGAGACAGTAGGACAATGGACAAAAAAGAAAGAAATACAGCATAACTCCAAAATCATAGGCATAGAGCATTCAGCAGCATATGTATCCATCCATCCTATCTTTCACAGACACAATATATTCATTCACACACTTCTCAGGGGCAGAATTGAAAATGTGCAGGATCAGAGTTCATTTAGCCCTGAAATCACACCAGAGGGGAAAATGGGCCCCTCCTGTCCCTTTGCTGTGACACTCGAGTACAATGGAACGGTGCAGCGAGTAAATGAATGTACAATGTGCGCACACACTTCTCTGTGGGAAAAGCGTAACCCCTAATCCATACTGAGTTTTGCTTAGGTAAGCATGGCTCCACTTTGGAAAACAAACAACTAGGAACAGGAAAGCTACACTTGTATGACAGGGAAACATTGATGTCTTGTAGAGTGATGGCAGCTTGGCCATGTAGACATATTGCAAAGGCAAGCTTTTTGAGCAGGGCGTTGGAGGAAAATGGTTTTCACTCTCTGCTGAGTGTAGACACAATGGTTATTTGAGACATGACGCACGAGCGAGACATTTCACTCACCGTCATATTTGGATTGTACCTCCAGCAAACTGCAATAACGGTGATCTTATAAGTTCATTGCATGTCACAGTTGGTATAATAAAATCTTGGAAGTAGTAATGGGGATAATAAAATGGGGAATATAAAATCTTATTCATAATGTGTATGATGTCACGTTTGATGCATGTCATATTTGTACAACAAATGGCTGGTGAGTCGTAACACCACAGCAAGTGCCTACGTTGACACAAACGCACCATCAAACTTGTCACAGGCTGTGATTGGTCGTAAGAGCGATTAAATATTTCATCACTAACTTTACTTTCCTCATACTTAAGTTGCATATTTTCAGATGGACTATCAAATGTTTAAAGTGATAATCCTTAGTTTTGCGATTTTCTGTCTCGCCACTGACATTTAATGATAGAGGGGGGACATGACAGCATGTTGGAGAACAAAAACTCTTATAATTCCATGCGAAGTGCAACTGTGAACGTTATTTTTTGTAGCTATCGAATTTATGACCATCAGAGTCTAAATATAGACTAATATAATATCAACTAAATATAAACTTACTAGTTCAAAAGGTAACCATTGGGTGAAGGAGTAGCTTATATATGTTCTTGTTGCCATTCGTTGACGGTCGCCTTCTTTACGTTACCTCGATGCCTTCTTCTGAACGATGTTTTTTTGTGACTGCGACTGTGGAGACGAGACTTGTGCATCCACAGTTTCCTCCCATTTTCTTACAGTCTTCTGCCATTGTCTTTTTGTTTGTTGGCCCAAAAACCCCTCCTTTTCTTCTATAACGTCATTCGTCTTGAACAGCCACCCAATGTGTCGCCTTCAAAGTTCAGTTTTGTCCTGCTTTTACCTGCACATCTGTGTGTCACTGTGTGATTCTGCAGCTGTCTGTCCTAGAAAGGTCACCATGCAGGGAAAAAAGGTCACAGGCAACTCTGGAGAAAAATGTTTGTGAACCCACAAGAAATAGCTATCGACTCATCTAATCAATAATGCATCAGTAAGTCTTTTGACTCCAGAGAGGTGTAGCCGTACTGCACTTGACCCTCTTGGAAGAGGAAGAGATAACTTTCTAATGTGAAAATGTTCTATTAAAAATAGCACTGCATAAGCTGCCATTATCTAATTAATTAACAAACACTATATTTATAATTTAAATGTTTGGACTTTTGCTGTCACTGTTATCTTAGGCGACTTATGCATTCAGGCATCTCAGGCACTCTGACAGTACGCATGCCTAATGCATAATGGCTCGCGCAAAGACCAAATGACTGACCTTTCAGTAACGAGTCGCTCTGTAACCACTAGGCCCCTCTGCCACAGCAACATCCATAAACCGCCGTGGTTGAGGAATTTCCAGCTCAGTGAACGAGCGATCAAAAGTGCACAAGATCGCAAGGTTAGCCAAACTGCAGCATCGCAAGACCCCCTTAGAACTCGCGGTGGCGTCAATAATGCGTCTCAGTGGACTTGACAGCATACTTACGCAGTACTTATTTCAGAGAACATCACAACATGGGGAGATAAGAGACTCCAGTTCTGTACTCGTTTTCCAGTTCATTTTTCATTTCCCCCTTCTTCATTCTCTCCTCCCTACCAGCACTCTCTCTGTGGTGGATTGTTGAATTTCCCCTCCTCTAGCTATCATCCCTATGAGTTGGCAGAATTTTTCACACAGCTTTTGGCCCGAGATCAGAGGAGCACCTTGGGCACAGAACAAAATATAGAACCGGGGACACAGAGACAGACGCAGCCTCCCGCAGCAATCTCCTCCCGAGCAATTTTGATAGCAGGGGAGGCAGCGCAGGTTATTCCCTCTGTAACACACTATGAGGCCCTAAGCCTGTTCCCTGCACAAGAGAGAGCACTCGCCTCCCTCTGCACGACTCTCTTGATAGTCAGACAAACAGACATCCAATCTCCGGTTTGGATGATTCCGCCACTATTGACCGTGACCTTATCAATCATGTGTAATCTGTGCAAGATAATTCGCACACCATTTTGTCATGGCAAGAAAAGGCGGGCACAGTTGTTTTTTTTATTTTAGTGTCAACAGGAATGACATCAAAACTTTTCAAGGCTGCTGACCTGATGGAAAACCGTATGCCAGAAATTCTCCATCCACATACAGTAGATCTGGGTTAAAATGTAGCATTTGTTTTGAGCTTGATTTCTTTTGTTTTATGGCCCGTGAGTCATTGTATTGATCAGATTGATAATAATGGCAGGCTTTTTGTGATCTATGAAGTACCAGCGAGAGCCTCTTAGCCCTGCCATTATTATAACCTTTCAGCATCCATCTATGCCGCCTGCTCTGAGGGCTCATATCGACGCGTTATGTATTCCTTTGATTGATGTATTTTTTATTATTTTTAATCTTGTCGGTTTATTTTTATGTCGGACAAACCGAACTCATTGATATGTTATCCCTCTCTGGCCCACATGCTCAGTAGACAGACTCTGGTCCCAATCTGTACTAAAATTGAGTTTAATCTTGATTTGCAATGAAAACAAATGTGTCACTTCTGCCATTAATGTATGAATGATTTTTTTTGTACATAGTTTGTGTGCATAGTTTTGGATTTTGGGCATTTTATCGCATACTCCACCTTTCCTGGACCTTTGACACCATGAAAATTAGTGTCAAACTCCTCTAAAGTATTCAAAACCGCATTGAGGCATAATCGTTCTATCCTGTACAGGACAGGTTCTAATTTACATTCGGACAATCTCCATTGTCAACTAAAGCCATTACCAATAGACTGTGATCCCGTCACAAAAAGTGGAGTTTCTCTGTAGCCGCCTCGGGCTCTGAAAAAAGGGAATGAGTTTCACACAACAATGTTATTGTTTCAAAAAGAGGCTCTAAATCTGTGCGGCTGAATGCTAATGAGTGCCTTTGAAGTGCAGTGATCTTAGAAAATGGAGGATATCAGTTTTGCAAATCAATAAACGTGCTGACGGCAAAGTTGGCAGAACGTGACCTTAGATAGTAAAAAATAGACGGCTGTTTTGTTAGAGCAACAAGCACTGAGTCTTCTGAACTGCTCCGACAAAGCCAAGTGAAGAGCCTGTAAGTACTGTCTGTCTTTTTTTGCATTAAAGAGCATATTTTTGTTATTGAAGTCGGACCTCTATCAGGGATGTGCAGGCAATTACACCAAATGCTCCCATGCGTGAAATCCCAGCTGGCTGTTATTGATAAATTTCCAAACACCTCCAAAGACTTTTCAAATTACCTCTTTCCCTTATTAAAACTTTACTCATGCATTTCATTTTTTTCACCCTTTTTTTTTTCCAAGGGTGTGTGTGAGCGAGCTTGTGTGATAGTGCAAGAGCAAGCAAGAAAATATGCTTGAGAGAAATATGAGCGAGAGACAGAGGAGGAGAGATATGGAGAGAAAGAGACACACACACACACACACACACACACACACACACACACAGAGTGTGTGTGAGCTTGGCATATGTACTGTATGTAGAATTGGAGTGCTGGACATATGAACAGACTGCAACCATTTATCTCTTCCTGAAGTACCATTGGGCAGGGCTTCATTATTAGGGAACCCATAAGCTGAACATATT
>OMOW01104462.1:11843-26744 GCA_900312555.1 Lamprogrammus exutus | reverse complement strand
CTTCAGAGTAGGGTTTCGTTTTAGACTTAGATTAATGCATAAACTTGAGCCTCTATATCTGGGATAAAAACTTGTTAAAGCATGTTATTGCTTCTGTATCGTCACCTTCCTAAAATAATGGCGTAAGTCACATTTTGAGGAAAATTATGTTTTTGCCTATATATCATATATTCTATATTTGGTTCAGTTTATTCTGTTTTTCTCACAATTTGAAAAATATGACTTAAGCCATTATTTTAAGAAGGTGAAAGTATGTGGAAAGTCACTAACAGACAAAAGAGAAATTTCAATATGACTGTTAGGTGATACTTTCATCAGAAGTACCTCAGATTACCAAGACCAGTCATTTAGTTAATTTAAAAGATTCCATGTGATTCTTGAGACTATATGACATGGCAACATCCTCTATACTTAACACTAATTAGTTAACAATAACTGAAAAACTGACCTATAGCTCAGAAATCAAAGATACAAGCAGCACTTACAAGGCAATCTAGCTTGCATATCTGGACTGAGTAAAACCCTCTGTGGCAGGACACTGCTGGGGTTTGGACTTGGATGAGCTGGAACACTGGGTGTACAGGGAGCAGCAGGAGGCCGTACAGTTAGCATCGCCTTGGGAGTGCTGGACCTTACTGCAGTTTGAGCACTTGGATGCATGGATGGGCGAGGAGGGGGTGTGGGCGTTACTGAACACACAACTGTAGGAAATGGCAAAGGATAAGAAGAAGAATAAATGAAAAGTAGGCTGGAGATTGGGGACTGAAAAATGCAGAGCTGGGTGAGTCTTAACTAAAGCAGAATCCACCCAACATGTGCAATTATAAAATTACATTGTAAAGCAAAGGATGGGAGGCAGAAATACCGATTGCATTAATCTTAGAAACAGTGTTTTCCTGAGAGCACATCTCAAGTATTTTACTTGCCTTGTTGAACGACAGGAGCAGGTGCTGGAGTTGAGGGGCTATCAGCTGCTGGGGGAGGTTTGGGAGTCTGAGCTGCAGGTGGCACCGAACAGGTAGGTTTGTTCATCAGCAGGACTGGTCGATTATCACCTTTAGGAGGAGGCTGGAACATCCTAACATGAACAGGCGCATATGTAAAATTAAGCATGGCATTATGAGCATTGGATTACGGGCTCAGTTGTATTTTGTCCAAGAAAATGCAGTTACAAGAATAATAAGAGAAGAATAAGTAGCTGTACTACTTACCTGTTGACCTTCATGCGTACTGGTTTGGGTCGTGGAGCGGGTTCAGGTGACTCCACAATCTCCTGGATTAGTTGATGGCTGACCTTGTGACGAGGCAGAAATTCATCTGCCTGGTACCGGGGAACATGGCGCTCCAAACCAACCAGGTCAAACACAGAGAGGTCACAACGCTGAGGGCACAAATAGATTCCGCATTTTTGGTGCATGCCATTTCATACTTTCTTTCTATCAGACAAAATTAAAGCTCCTTTTGGTTTTCCTTTAATGCTGACCTTTAATGGGGCAACCTCCAGGGCGTCCTGCACCAGAGAGGCTGTATGGAAAACAATGGGCCGGATGATGAAGGGTGACTGGATAGGTCGAGGGTCAAACAGGTTGGGGTGGTTGCACACTTTGCGGAGCTGCATTAGGATATTAATCACAGACATGAAGTGCCCACTGGCCAATGTTTCCCGAGTCCTAGGAATCAGAGACAAGATTTGATGATTGGAGAAAGGAAGCTGGTTATTATCTATAAAACAAATAACATCTAAATTTGATTTCGAAAACAATTGTTAAATAACTTACGAAGCCTGTGCCATGAAGTCATCATAGAGGAATCTCTGTCTCTTTGATAGGCGACAGCGCACCACATGCTCATATTTCTTGGGCATCTGCTTCTCCACATCAACTTTGATCCTTCTAAGCAGAAATGGCCTGAGGACCTTGTGGAGCCTCTTGACCAGGCCTTCATTGTATTCCTGACTGCCCTCAATCATTCCTGTCAGAGGGTTGGAGAACCATTCTTTGAACTCACGGTGGGACTGGAAAACGTGGGGCATGAGGAAGTGCATTAGAGACCAAAGCTCCATCAGGCTGTTCTGCAGAGGGGTTCCTGTTAGCAGCAGTCGCCTGTGGCTGTAATTGAGAGAGGTCAGAGAAGTGTTTAGATAAACAGGCCAGTAAAGATGACTCTGGTCACTATTATTTAAACTTGAATAGGAAATGTCAATGAAATGAATTTCAAACCTGCCCTGTAAGAATATTTTTCAGTGAGATCTGCCTACATAAAAACACAAAACCCAGCACTGTTTGAGCTTTAGTGTAGTATAACTTAACAAGCTGATTTTAATGCAGGAAGTAGCTCAAATGTTCTCCCCAATTACTGTGACCCTATTCTTATGACAGGTAGCTTTTGCAGATTATCCCGATACTCTGTTCTGAAAATGAAAGTGAAACTTACATTTCTTTGTCTTGGGCATAACCTCACTTCTTTTAGTTGCCACATATTTCCAACAGTAATATACGTGGTGGACATTTGTTTTGACTCCACTGCCAAGGTTCTTCTGCCAGGTTGCAAGCAAGAGGCCATGTCACTAACACTACAGTTGATTTGTTACTGTTGCCAGGGACTGTTCATTCCTGTCTGATTTAACTGAATGATAGAAAAAGAACACTGTGTCCAGTGTATCCTGATGATGCAGTGCTCTACTGTTTTGACTTTGAAGCACCAGTGCAACCGTGTTCATTTACAGCCCTGCCTACTGACTGTACATTTGAGGATAGAAGACACCCTTCTCTACAGACCTGTTGAAGTTAAGTAGGCTCTGCCAGCGCTGGGACTTAAAGTTCTTGATATTCTGGGCTTCATCCAGGATCAAGTATCGCCAAGATTTGCGCCGGAATGCTTGGTGATCCTGCAGCACCAACTTGTACGAAGTGATGCATACATGAAAAGCATTAGGCTTAGTCCAGCCCTACGAAGATAGAAAATATGGTTTAGCAAACTGTCCTGTCACAGAGAGCTTTTGATTGATTGATTGATTGATTAGTTATCCAAGGATCCTAATAAGGAACATAAAGCATACAACAAGGCAGGAAAACAGTTGCCTCCTGGAATCTGACAGAACAGTACGGGGGGGGGAAGTAAAACAGATAACACAAAAATCAATTAAATCTGATCAGTGCGATACTTAAGGTGTAGCGTTCCAAAATAAGTCACTCATTACCTGTCTCTTCAGCTTTCTCTCTTTTTGGCTGCCAAAGTAGGTGAGGATTTTAAACCCAGGACACCAGCGCTTCAGCTCCATCTCCCAGTTCAACATGACGCTTGTTGGGACAATGATGAGATGAGGACCCCAGTTACCTAAACACAACAGGTTAATTAAGGACTTGAACTCAGATGTCCTTCTTGTATGTTCAAATTATGTATAATAGTTGCACCACAAAATGTAAACCTCTTCTAGCACAGTATATATAAAAATGTGCTTAATATTAAGAAGATGTAACTCACACCACATAGAGCATCAATACAGGAATTTACAATTAGATTTAGAACAAAGGAGAACACTCGGCCCTTCCTGGTACCTTTTTCACATGCAAGGTGAGCAAGCAGAGCAATGGTCTGAATGGTCTTGCCCAAACCCATCTCATCAGCCAGAATACCATTAAGCTTTTTCTCATACATGGTGACCAACCAGTCCAGACCAATGTGCTGGTATTCTCGTAATGTACCATGGAGCAGGAATGGGATAGGGGTCTTGACCTTTAATAGGAAAATAGATGAGAAAATTATGTTTCAGGACTTCATAGGATTATATTTTGGTAAATTAAGTCTTGTTTCCAATACTATGGCCAAGATGAGAAAATAAAGTTTTTCCCCCTGAATAACGTATTCTTTAAACTTTTTTAGGAAATCACAAATTAAGACAATTTAGGATAATAAGTTGTTTGGGACTGACCTTTGTGGTGGCCAAAGTGTAACCTTTTGGCTGCAGGCTCTCTGCAGTAGCTGCAATATGGCTGATCTCTTTCTTTGGTCGTGAGCCAGACGAAGTTGGACTGTGGTCTCCTTCCTTCAACAATAGCTCCATCCCTTCATCTCCACAGTCGCCATCCTCCTCCTCCTCATTGCCCTCTTCTTCCTTCTCACTTTCATCTTCTTCTTCTTCACTGTCTCCTGGTGATTCTGTGAATGACAAAATTGAAAAAACTGAATTTTAATGCACAGTATCTTGTGTAATTATTGCACCTTTGTCTTATCAGTTTGGGGGCATACAAAACAATTTACATGCAAGTTGGATTTGATTAGTGCTGGTTTATACCTGAGGAGGAAGAGCTGCCTTCCACATCACTTTCATCTTCCTCGGTCTCCTCCTCCTCATCCCCAGACACCTCCGAGTCAGAGCTTGCTTTAGAAGCAGATGCAGAAGGAGCCTCAAAGTCTGAGGCATACGCTCCTTTGTACTTCTCTAGCAACTCTTCAATGCTCATATCGCCTACATTGGGAGCAGAGATGTCAGGAATGACCTTTTCTCTCATGTTTGTAAACAGTGTATTGATTAAGAGGAATGAAATGAGTCTCCTAAAGTAGCTTAACGTTGCATAAAATAAAATCTTCGCAAGAGCATTAAAACAAATTAAAAAAGAAAACAAGTAGTACTGCAGAAATAATAATGGATCTTTCTATATCTATATATATCAGATATAATTCTATACATACCAATCTGTAAGAATTTGCTCAAACCAAATGTTGTTAAGTAGTTTTACCACAGACTTACATATTACAGACAACAAAATTGACAGTACGTGAATTCCTATAAACAAATGTTCAATTACAGAAGCCAATGAACACCATTGAGTGCACATCTACTTTGTGCATGAATATGAAAACATTATCTACCTTCTTTGGCCAAGTCGTCCAGCTCCTCTGTGTGATCTACATTTCCTTCCACCTTCTCCTGAGCAGCTATGGTGTCCTCCTCATCTTCAGCTAAAATGGAACAAGGAGAAAAGAGCAAATACTGTGTGAATGGACATTCATGGCCTTGCACAGCAATCAGGCCAAAATAGTTCAATTCAAGAAATGGCACACAAGAATATTACTGAGGACAAATTTACCATCCTCTTCGTTGGCAGTAAATTCCCCATCTTCCTCTTCCTCCTCTGCTGACGAAGAGGTCCCAGAGTGCTCTTCATCCAAGCCTGATTCCTAAACAATTCAATTCAATGGAGAGACTCAACAGAATGCATAATACGGCGCATACTGAATTTTGTTTGTGTTAAAAGTACTGAGCGATTATTTGTATTTCACAAGTAAAACCCTACTTTGTTATAAACTTAAATCATTACACAAATTTGAACTGCTATTATGAAACACAAATCTGTCAAACAGAACCCTGAAATATGAATAGAAGTTTAAATAAGAGCCTATGACAAGAGTAAATGAAAAGCAATTTGGACTTTGGTGTTCTTAGGACAACCATCTCAGGTCCAGTGACGTTTGTTGAAGTACCGGTGGCAGTTTGAGAGTGCTGAGCAACTCATCCAGGGGCAACATGCCCTCTTCCTTCAGCAGTGCAATTTCCTTCCGATGGGTCTCTGCGTCATTGCCGTCCTGCTGCTCCTCTACCTCTATGGTCTCCTCATCATCCTCCTCCTCACATGTCGGTTCAAAGTCTCTGTCTGCATAAAGGAAAAGAATCTTTGTTTTGAAAAAGACCTTCTCCCTGCAATAACGTCATTTACATTCACACAGGCACTTAGGAATGGGAGAAAACGAGTTCTGAGAGGAAACGACAGAACATGTGTACTGCAATAACCTGACACAAAACTTGCATTTACATGAAACTAGTCAGAAACTACATTTCTCTCCTGACCTGACCATATACCAAGCTGCAGTTTTTGGTTGACAGTTTTCTTTCTTTATTCAATTCAAGCACATATTAAGGAAAACATTGATACGTCCATTTTCATTGTGTCATCACATCACAACTTTAGCGGCTGAAATATTCAATTTAGCTAATGCAGGACCTTGGAATTATTACAATGACACAAGACTATGCGTAGTGATAATTTCCTTTCATCCTGCCACAGAGATATTTCCCTCTTCTGGCTCTCTGCCATGTACATGCATAAAACTCTATTCATTTTGTGGATCAGGGCCAAGACACAGACTCATAGCTATGAAGACAGTCACTGCACATCAGCACTGCTTGCCAGATAATAAAATTAAGGTGAGGCTGAACCCCTGACACATGGCAGTGAACCACTCTCTCGTTTGACCTTCCTCTGATTAAGCAACTTGCAGGAAAGGATCCATTTTTGGAACTAACCACCATTTGTAACTTGGGCAGCAGGCTAGCCTGACAGGTTTAGCCAGTCTCGGGAGTAACAACTGTCAAACAGCGCTAGCTTGCCTGACAGTGTTGTGTCAAGAAATAGCTTATCCCACTGATAAATAATAGACTTAAGACCATCCACTGGCTGAACATAGACGCATGAGATATAGCATCTAGCTCCATCATCAGGGAGGATTAGTACAAAATGAAGAAAGATGACTGATTCCATGGAACATGCAATAACCTTGACAATAATAAAACAGCCATTTGATTCCATAAAACATTTTCATCTCTATGGAAGCCAGTTGTGTGTAGCTATGACAACATCCCCGTCTGAACTGCATTCAGATCTAAAAGCAATCTTCACACAGAGACAGTAAACCCCATTTTACAGTGCATGTATCATTTAAACTTTACTTCTCACCATCTTCATCAGTGGGAGATTTTTTGGGAGGCTGATCGACAGTTTCAGCAGGTTTGGAGGGTGCCAGAGACTTGCTGAGGAGGTCTGAGTATTTTTCTGTCTGGCCAACAATGAAATCCAGCTGAAGATCCAAAGCCTTCTTCCTCTTTTCCTCCAATCTAGACTGCTGCTTGTACTGCACCACCTTTATCGACAAAAAGCACAACATTTAAAAATGGTTAATAATAATAATAATTTAAAAGGTTAATTTTACTTTGTCATTTTAACACAGCCTACATTAAAGACTGAACGATATATTATTGATATCGAAGAAAAAAAATATCAGAGGCTCATTTTTAGAAGTCTATAATAGTTAATAATTATTTGCATTCTAATTTGTAAGTGTACATCTTGGTTCAATATTTAGGAAATCATCTGAACCTTCTCAACACTGCTCCAGAAAGCCCGAACTTCCTTTGCGATAGAAGAGGCAACCCTTCTGATTTTAGCGTGCTCATCTCTCTTGGCCTTTTCTTCTTTTTGCCTCAGCTCCTCATGGTGTCGCATCACCATTCGTACCACCTGCAATACATATGAAAAGGATCAAATCCAGATCATACACAGTGCACATCAACATGAACACAGTAGAAATAAAGCTGGAAATACAGTATATGTCATCATTCAGATGAGATACAAAGCAGTAACTCTGGTGTTAACTGTTTTTCATGTGTGCTTGAGTGTTTTGACTACTTTAGCCCAAGATTGAAATGAAAGGCAAACTTTTCTAATGTTTGGGCTGTCCTACCTTTCTAGCAACGCCTCTCTTCCATCGCCTTTCTTGAGCAAAGTCAGCAGAAAGCCACTGCATCTCCTCACACAAGTAATCCCAGTGCACTTTTGGCCGTGGTGGCTCTGTCAGGCGGGTAAGACGCTTCATTGACCAATAGCCCTCTCGCTTCAGTGCCTGGGTTCGATGCTCGATGTCTGCTTCCTGTAAAATACAATAGACAAAACAAAATGACAAAAACAGCTGCACCTCAAAACTATGTATCAGAAAATATGGATCATAACCCAGCAAGGCTGTAGTTGTACAGTTTGGAGAAATGTAAATAGTAAGAATGGCAGCGTAAAGCATCTTAAACATTCGGTAGAGGTCACAAATCTCGATTGGGTTTTATTCCATTTTGATGAGCACATCTGGGGCTGACATGACATGACAAACATTTTGAGCCAGTCCAGTGGCAAAGTCATTTAAGGATGGAGACGCCATCATTTGGCTCTGTGTAATGCAGTTGATCACCTTGGTTATCCCCTACTGTGAGGCCAAAGTAGAAATTCATATTAAACAGCTTGGTGCAATATGGGGTGGCTTGTGTGTGCTACACACAACCAACAGAAAGGTGCCATATTTGATGTGTGTGATAGCTAATGTCCAAATTCACACATCATTTTTAGCAGCCAACCATGCTGGGAAGGATCTGTGGAATGTGAAAAACATCAGCGGAATCTGAAAATGATGAGCTGTCTTGTTTCTTCATTACTGTAAAACAATTTTAATGCTGTCATTCTTAAGACCTACTCACATGCTTTGCCAGCTCCGCAATGTCTGCATTACCACGGGGTCGCTGAGGAGTGGCCTGATCAGGTGGGGAAGAGGAGGAATTATAACCACCTGCTCCAGCAGAGGAAGGAGAAACGAACTTGCCATGAGGCCCCCGCAGTGGAGAGGACCTCTCCCGTCTTGGTGTAGACCAATCACTGATGGAGGAAGGACCAGGTGATGGCGAAGAGGTGGAGGGTGAGACAGGAGATGAATTCACTGTGACTCTGTCCGCTATCCACTGGCGCACCTGAAAGCAATGCGAGATGGAAAGAGGAACGCAACATTATACATAAAAAGAATAAAGGCACATGCATGATAGAGGTCAGAGCAAGCCAAAGTCCAAACATGCTCCAGAAATACAAACTGGCCACCAGCTTTGTTCTTACGCAGAATCCATCCATTAACTTAAAATTAATTAAAACTGACAGAGTCAGAGTAGGATATGCTCATGAATATCCTGTAGGATGTGCACATGAATATCCTGTAGGATGTGCTCATGAATATCCTGAAGGATGTGCTCATGAATATCCTGTAAAAAGGAGCTAGGGTGTCTGACAACTACCACTTACCTTAAGGAACATTGCCTGTCTGACTGTCCTGTTCTGTCCATGCTGTAAAACACACATGGCTTAGCATGCGAGCGACTTAAAAACAAAAATCACTATATAAATAAAGCACTATTCACACAAGTTGCATTAATAAGGACTACATGCAAAATGATAGGCAGAATGATATTCAAAGACAGGGAAAGCATGCGAGCACACTTAATTTAAATCACAACTGTCATGAAAACAAATTACAGTGTAGATGTCTTAAATTTGTCTTTAAGGATTTAATGAAATAACCACATGCTAAAATTATAGACATAACTATGGAAAGTGGAGAGCAATATTAATTTCATATTGAATTTAAAGATGTAAAAAGCTTGCTCATCAGGATGCTTCATGAACTGACAAACAGAGGATGGTTTAGTGTGGCCTTAACTAAATTTGGTGCATCATTCAGGTTGTGAAGTACAGAAAGTGTCTTTTCCCAGACGTACACAGTATATAAGACAAAGTGTGTAGAACAGCATATTGGCTAGTCAGCATCACAGCACAATAGTTGGCATGATGCGCTGATATTAAGACATTTTTTGACATCACGTTCACATGGCCGCTTCGCTTAACTCTTCTTTTTTTTTTTTTTAAATCTTCTTAAAACCTCTGTATTCAAAGTCATCTCTAGACCAGGTAGTATAATGAGGTCCAAACCCATTTTGCATAATGTAATTTAGCTATACTTGTGATGTTGGGAAGAATGTTCAAATTTAACCCATTCTTTGATTACATTAGTTTTACAATTCGATTTTCCATTCTCAATGAAAATACCTTCTGTTCTGAGGTTGGGGTATCCATGCCGCAGTCAGTTTTGTCTGCCTCAGGTTCTTCATCACTGCCTTCCTCTGGACTGCTATCCTGTCCTAATGTGACCTCGTGGGTCTCCATTTCTCCTGATGGTACATCCTGCTCCATCTCCTCACTCTCATCCTCCATACAAACAGTGCCAGGCTGGCTGACTGGCTGATTCAAACTGGTGGTTACATTACCATCCCTTTCCACTGGTGATAGGAGCATGTCAACGGCGTGAGGCTTAGTAGACGGGGTCACATCTGTAGTGGTGACAGCATTTTGGGACACAGACTCTATCTCCCTTGATGCAGTTTTTGTCACAATTAAGGCCTCTTTGTCTGATTGGCAAATTTGAAGGGGGATGTTACCAGTCATAGCAGGCTGCTGTATCTGGATGAGAGGGGTTTGTTCAGAAGTTGTATTGACAGACAGCATCTGATCTTTGTGACTGCTAAGAACCACAGACTCACATATAGAGTCTGCTGCTGAGACCGTTTGGGGAAGGCACTCCTCAGACACTGTGGCAGACTGAGAACTGTGGGCAGTGACCAGTTTTCCTGCCACAGTCTGTTGCTTAGTCACCTGTGCCAAATGGGTGGGTGGGGGTTTCAGGAGAGGAATCTCTTTCTGTTTAAGAAGGAGGAGCTTTGGATTTATAACACTGGAGTGAGTGGAACAGGAGGCCTCTGGCTTGACTTGTGTGGTAACAGCAACATTGTGAATAATCTGTGATTGAGAGTCTGTCAAAGTAGGGGTTTCTTTGGTCCCTTCATGTGAAGAATTATTGGTCATAGGCTTTGTGGCACTTACAACAGTGACTCCTTGGGGTTGTTTTGGAGACTGTTGGCTTTCTCTGTGTGAATCTTGTACTGACATAGCAATGGATGAATCTGTCCCTATGTTCTCACCAGTGTCTACTTCTGTTGAGGATATTAGGGATGATGTCCTAGCTGTTGCTTCCATTTGGGGAACTGTCTGAATTATTGGGGAAATGCTCACTTCTGTTTGGTCTGAGGCTGAAGCTTCAGCCTGCAAACAAGGTGTCTTGATTTGCGCATTAATGTCTGTCTGTTCAACTGTGAATGAATCAGGTGTAATAGCAGTCACTTCAACTAAACAAACTTCACTTGAGCTTGCCACTTCACCAGCTTGGTTAGAACCTAGCACTATATGCTGCCCAACAGCAGCTACCACTGTGTTTTGTACTGACATATCAAGGGAGTTACTAGTGCAAACCTGTATTTGATTGGCGTCATGTGACAAAAGCAAGGTCTGCTCTGAAATTATGACATTGTCACTTTCATTACGTGTGTGAAGAGATGGTACAAGATTTGAATCTAGGTCTTCCTTCCCTGCATAATCATCAGAGTGGTCTAGTAATGCATTGAATAAGTTCACTTCATAGCCTGGGGAGTGAGGTATCTGTGCACTGCTACTGGCACAGACCGTTTCTTCTGCAACCTCCTCCACCAGGCCACAAATCTCATATACTTCTACAGGTTGGGACTCTAATTCAATATCTGACTGAATGGTTTGTCCATACAGCTTTGGTTCTCCGATTGAGAGTTCAGAACTCAGCTGATTAACAACAGCAGCCTCACAGAGACTGCCATCCTCTTGTTGTAAGAGGTAACTCTGATTCAGATGAATGTCAGACCAGTCCCCACTGATATGAGTCTCCTTGACAACCACAATTCTTTGAGCATCAGCTGAATGCACAAGCTCTGTGATGAGTGGTGTCTGTACTGTGGGGAGTTGATCAGAGGAATGAGATGTTTCTGCTTCAACAAACTGCTCTGTCTGAACGGTCTCGACTAGGTCCAGATGGGGCCCAGAAGAGGGTTCTGAGGAACTCCCCTGAAGGGAAGAGCACTCTGGCAGCACAATGAAGTTGGACGAGCATGTGCTAAGAACAGTTTGCTCCTCTCTTCCGCTCCTCTCCACCTGCTCTCCTTCTGGTGGATGACAGAGACTCTGGGTGTTGCCATCTTCTCTGTCAGTTGTACTGCTGGACACTGAGCTTTCTTTAACAGGACAAGAGTATAATCCAGGTGTTTGTCCTGCCTTTGGGGTCTCAAGTATTTCAACTGAAGGAAATTGTATTTCTTTGTGAGCTGGGTCAACGTGCTCCTTAAAAGGCTCAAAAATCTCAACTGACTCCAAACAAATTGTTCTCTGTATCTCATTGGTATCATTTGAGAGGTTGACTTCAGGCTGTGACTTTGATAGGTCAGTTTGTTCACTCTCGTTACTGTCAGATATAGGGGCTGGGAGATGAGGTGACATCGAGTTCTGGTGACCACCTGCTTGCTCTGCAGCATCACACTGATGAATGTGGCTGCCTTGATTTGTACAGATAAGTGTATCCCTTTTGGATTGCTCCACAGTCCTGTGTTCTGTGGAGTCTTGGGCTTGAAATTCAACAATTGACTGTGAGACAGAAGCAGATGAGGCGGTTGAGCAAAAATGAGACTGGGGTTGAAGGGAGATATATCCGTCTGTGTGCTCTTTTCCAGCAAGTTCCTTGTGTGTTCCAGTCTCTGGTTTATATTCCAATGTGTCTGTGTGGATCTCCTCTGCCCCAGTAATAACAGCAACTTCTCCCTGTGACTTGCTTCTCTGAGTACTTGAGAGGCTTTTTTCTTTATCAGTTTGTGGCCCATACTGCAACTCTTGCACTGTGCTGTTGATCTGTGTATCGGTGGGGAGAGGAAGTAGAAAGGCTCCCGCAACCCTTTGCGTCTCAGCAGAGGGGCAACAGTCCTCAGTGAGGAAGGTTGACAAGGATCCTGCAACCCCACCACCTTTGACAACACAGTCCACCGTAGGCGCTTCTTCCAAAAGGCCATCCTTGGCGTCACTGCTGATTGGGGGAGTGTCTGGCAAGGTGTTCTGAGGAGTCGTCGCCATGCTGAGGAATGCAGAGCTGTTATTCGCCAGAATCGGCACAGTGCATGGGTTGGTGAATAGAGGGACTGGGCAGGGGGCAGCTGCATCCGGCTGCGGGGCATGCTGAAGTGACACCCCAGCCACATTCTTTGCAGCCTGGGGGTTGTCACCCAGCACATCCACAGCCGGAGAGGTGTGCTGCTGCACCGCCTCCTCCCCAGGGCTTTCTCCCTCTGCGCTGGCCTGGCTACACACTGCACCTGGGGGTGATACAAGTTGTTAATGGAGTGTCTGGATGAAGTGGGTAATTTATTGAAAGCTAAAAATGAACAGGGGCTGGGGGAAAAAGAACTCCGCACTAAAAAGATTTTGGAGTTAGGATATGCAATGGCTGTGCTATATGCTGTCATTATTTTAGTGAGTATAGGACACTGTATTCTTCTCACCACACAATAACCATCCAGCTTACAATTATAAAAAAGTAAGGCAAAGTTCACATTGAATTCAATACAATTTCAATCAAATAATTTCGTAAAAATGTAAATACACGTAGACACACACACATTAACCCAAAGACAGATTTAACCTATACCAGATGGGATTTTAAGGACAAACTTCATAAAGCAATTGTAAATATTTATAGTTAATCCCATGTGTTCGTTTTTCAGTTACAATTATAAAAGTGTGTGTTCTTATGCTACATTTGTGGTGAGAAAGCCAGAGAGGCATCAATCATCTGCTTTTTTCTGTGACTGTTCAGCCCATCAGCCCAACTGTTGGATATACAACACAACAACTTCTCACCTGACTGTGGTGTGAGACACAAATCTTCAGTGCTTTCTACTTCCAGGATGCTGAGATTAGGGTCCCTTCCACATATTCTGAGGAAGCGAGAAATGGGAACGTTTGGTAACTTTATTAATTGAAAACAAAAAAGCAACTACATATCGCTCCACTTTACATTTGCAAGCCATAATGTAGCAAGCTGTTCGGGCTAACCGCACTGCACAATTACGGGGGTTATTAAATATACTTAAATGAATGTTATAAAGTTAGAGAAATCCGCATAGGTATTCAGTTAGTATACATAAATTTTACAATGTGCGGGACGATGTCACGTCACGTCACGAGAACAGCAGGACTCAGATGGCTGGGCTAGTCAACTGGTGCTAGCACAGATGCTGGTATATTGGTTGTACGAGTGGTTAACTTGCATCTGAAGTAAATAAAAAATAAAAACTCCACAAAGGAGCAACAGACGAGCAGCCCCGTCAGCTCCCTCAAGTTGCATTTGCTGCAGTCGCCCCGCGAAGGTTTTGGTAATTCTGCAGCATGCGCTCTGAAGCTAAAAGCCGGCGACCGAACGCGCGGGCCTCCAGTCATTCATTTTATATTTTAGTGTATGTAAATGCTATTCGATGTGACTGTTGATAGCCAACTTAACTTGTAGATAACACTGTCTAGCTCAAGATTATGTATGTTAATTTAGTGTATGTGTATTGGCTGCGCAGCCTAGATGAAAAGATTAAACATTTATCGCTTTGTCGTTCGTGTTCTGAGTGGCACTGTCACCTCAAGCTCTGAATCATGTTTTCCATAAAAGGCGCACAGTGTACTGTTTTGTTTTATCGTAAACGCCTAACGTTGCCGGTTTGGCTAGCCAGCTAGCTTGTACAATAACATTGCTTGGGTGGCACTACGGGAAAGCCAGCTAACTAGCAAGCTGGAAGAGTTGGTAGGTGCATTCACTGGATGCGCAGGCGCCCCATCCCACCCGCAGTTACGCAATGTTCTATCTTGAATCAAGCCCGTTTATGCCGATAATTAGATAAGTTACTTCAACACGACACAAAAGACCCGAAAAGTGCCATTAATAGCCGCTTCTGCATGCACAACAGAGGGGGAACAATCAGTCGTGACGTCATTGCGCGGGGGTCAAACCTCTCCCTACCAAAATATTCCGCTTAAAATTATTGTTTATAAACACCAACAACTACAACTACCTACCCAAATATATAGAAATAGCTAAAAGTAATTTTATAAAGTTCCATATAAATTTTGCAAAGATTATATGGGGGGCTTAGGGGGATCCAAACTGCCCCGTAACTGGAGCTAAAGCAGCGACGACGAGGAAAGTGATGAATAAATATCGTTTCAGTTTTTTAACAGCTAAAACTGAATGCGTTAAATTCTGTGACTGTGTCAATAGCTGTCCCGTCATGATTTGTGGCGGTAGAAACATTTCCCAGCGTAAAATCTTTTTTTAAATGCCCATACATGAAGTGCAGGTTGGTTGTGTTTTTTG
>OMOW01104462.1:0-11823 GCA_900312555.1 Lamprogrammus exutus | reverse complement strand
CCCAAAAAACCACTTCCTCCTTGCCCCCTCCCTTCTCTAGGCCGCCATCTTAAGTTCCCACCTACCTGAAATTTCCGACCAATTTTCTTTTACTAAATTCTCGCTGAAGGAGCCGTCATCCACGTCAAATCGTACTCAATCCGTAATGCCAGTAATCCAAACTGTCTCCCGGTACCCAACGAGGTACAACTAGATCTGTGGGAAGAAGTTAAAATACGGACCGGGAGAGAGTGGGTTTCGGCGCAGAATGTAGCGGTCGCGGGGAGGAGACTTTACGCAGCGAAATGGTGGAGGATCGCTGCTGCTGACAAAGTGCAGAACACAGGGAGGTCTCGCGAGATGTCTACAAGCGCGCCACTTGAATTTCTGATCTTTCTCACATTTTCACGTTATCTCACCGGTTTAAGAACCTTTATTATAGGGACTGTTTATTAATGTACTTATTCAGAATACCCGTTTAATTAAATATAACAATTTATTGATCTATGCTTACGATAATTACTGTCTGGATTCACGTTATTTCGGCGTGGAACAAAGAAGTGTACTTGTAATGTTTCACCGGTAGTAAGGATCCATGGATCATACGTGGACTGGTCGTGATATTTGAACGGATGAGGATATAAGGATAAACAGGAATATAGGTTCCAGTTACAGGTGGCATGATCATGTCTTACTCAGTAAAAAATGTGTGAAATACTTGCCTGCTGTTCACACCAATAAATTCAGTTATGAATGTGATCAATGTTTGTTTTTCCTGTCGGTATCGGTACGGATAATTTACTCACAGGTCATATAGTGCGTAGGGTTGTTGTTAAACTGAGATAACAGGTATAAAATGCCATGATTACATTTGGTGCATGAGTGATAGTGAAAGATTGAAATGAAACACCCACACGACCAAGTAAACAACAATTCATTTAATAATTAATCTTTGTGGTCTCTAGGGGAGGGTTTGAAAGATATAAAATGGTCATATTAAAATAATCGACCCAATGTCCTTTCCTCCTCTCAGTATACCCACCGTCTAGTTGTCTTTTCACAAGTCCTTATATTTTTTTCAGTTCTTCAGCAGATGTCCCACTTATCCATGTATATAACTTATTTTTGTCGATGAAACAACTTGGCAGTTCAATGTACAAGGCTCCCATAGTCCCAAATGGATAACACACAAACAATGACACACACGCAAACCTCCCTCTCAGCATATTAACAAAGTCATAGACCAGATTCTTGAAGAGGCCAGAGGTTGCAATGGATAAGGCTTAATGTTCACAAGCATTTTAAAGTTTTCTGTGAAGCAATCCTTTTCCTTCGTCTGTTGCAAGATTTGAAACAACTTATTACTATCTGGGGAGAGAGTACTGGTTGATACCTGAAACAATGACAAATAACATAACAGTGAATATATTTATTATTATAGAAGATAATTAATGTTAAGAATAATAATTACAAAGGCAATTTCTCTATACTACTATAATCTGGTCCTGCTCATATAGTCAGAAGAGACTGGAAAACAGTTACAGGAAGCTCGAAAATATTGTGTTCACTCACACAGTGTAGCACAGTTCATTTTATCATTCATCCTTTGAAAACAAAATCAAAAAAGGCAAACGTCATCACAGGAGTGGTGAAGCTGAGTGTAGGATTCAATTTTTGGGTAAAGCAGAAAGCTGAGGTACAGATGCTCACTGATCTCAATTTGTCTTGTCAGTAAGTTACTGTCTTTTCACAATGACAAAAGACACAAAAAACAGAACAGAAAGCACCACTTTACCACTGTATTTATTAAGCCCTCATCCATAATACCAAATCAGGTTTAATTTATGCAGAGGGCATTGTAATATTCCACGAGTTAACCCAAGCAGAGGATGAACCCTTAACATGTTCTTAAAGTGCACATCCCACTGGTAGTCATTTCCAATTCACTCGGAAAAGGCTTGCTTAAAACCATGGATCACAATTCACCTAACAAATGAAAAAAAATGCTAGCTATCCTCTGCCTCTTCTTACAGCTTTTATAATTGAGTACTGTAAAAACCAACAGTCAATATAAAATAAAAAATACACCAAGGATGCACAGAAACCATGTACCTTTAAATTGCACTGAGAACCACTGAGGATATTCCGAGTCACACTGATGAGTCTTGCATTTCCCTCCCTACCATCATCTCCCAGCCAATCATGTTACCCTTTATTGGGGGCTAGAACCAGTTTGATGTGTGACTGGGTGGGTAGGATTTAGTAGTTTGTGAGAGGAAAAGGGGACAGGTTGAGAGCAGCACAGTGATCCTGACATTTCCCTTAATCTCCTCCAGTGTTGTCCCTGTACTATCTGGACTCACTGTCTTTGTGGGCCCTGTACAATGCAAGCTCTCCTGGCCCTCCAAGTCTAGAACTGCGAGGAGGGGTGGATGACCGGCTGGTCACGGACGGAATGAGGGGAGGCGGTGCCCCCACTGACAGAGCTCCCACCAAGCCTGCAGGGGTCTTAGCCAATATGCCATTGGGCACATGGTGTGGGTTCAGTGGGCCTAAACGGGAGTAAAGGCCTGCATGGTGCTGGGAAGCAGCAGAGGCTCCCGGAGGGAGTGAATGGGAGAGAAGGCCAGAGTGCAGCTGCTCCAAGTGGGCTGCAGTAGCAGCGTGAGAAGGGCTTGATAGGTGAGTGCCAGCAGAGAGGTGTGGGTGCATTCCAAAGTAGCGAGCGCGTTCAAAGTCTTCGCGCAGGATCTGGGCACGCTGCTCCTCGTCTATAAGACCACCTCCTGGGGGTCCGAGCTGTGGAGGGCGTTCAAAGTGATGGGCCATCAGGCCAAACTCATGGCGGACAGCAGACGTGGAGGCAGTAGAGGTAGATGTCGGTGGGTGGTGAGGGGTGGCTACTGCTGCTGCAGCCGCAGCTACTGCTGCAGCCCTCTCTGCCTCCATGAGGCGATGAGTATGTTGATGCTGGAACAGCCGGGCAAGATGTGGATCAGAGCGCAGTGCCAGGTGTGGGTCAGACCTAAGTGCCATAGCCTCCCTACGGTGCTGGTGCTGTTGCTGTTGCTGATGGGCTGCCAGCTCCCTCCAAGGGTCCCATGTAAAGGTGTGTGGAGTCTGGGATGGTCCTTGGGGTGGACCATGGAACCGTTCTCCTGGACCAACTACCAACCCTCCAGCACCTGCCCCCAGATATGCATCAATGGCCCTTGAGTGCTCCAGCAGAGAAAGGTGTTGGTGCGAAGGAGGGTTTGGAGTATGTGGGGGCATGGGAACACCAGGCGTGGGAGTCAGTGACAGTGAAGAAGAGGAAGGGGTACCAGAGCTACGGTGGTGGGGATGGCTGTTAGGGCGGTCAAAGCTGTGGCTGGATGCTGGGTGAGCCTGCAGTGTGATGGGGATATGCTCTGGCTCCTCTTTCCTCTCTTCTTTGACTTTAACTGGAGGGAGGAGCAGGGGAGGTTTAGAAACTGGGGTTGTGGTCCGGTCAGACTTCTTGCCCTGAGACAAAGAAGTGATGGTGGCAGATGCTGCAGAGGAAGGAGGGAGGTTGCTGTCTCTTTGGGAGGAGTGTAAGGGTTCGCTGTGTAAGCTGTGTGCTGCTGGGGCCATTGGGCGGGGATACAAGTCCAAAGGAGATGGGGCTGAGGGGTTCGAGGGTGGGGGAGTAGTGAGCACAGAAGAAGAGGAAGACCGAGGTCTGTCCCTGTCTGTTACTACAGATGAAGAGCCAAGAGGAGGCCCCCTTGAAGACACAGTTGGCAGTTGCCTCTTGTCCCCATCTCTGTCTCGCTCACGGTCTCTTTCCCTACTTAGGCTGCGTGTCAGGTCCTCAATAGGTCCACTGCTCCCCCCAAGGGTACTGCTGTGGCCATTTATGTGGGAAACTGGGGTGCTACTACGGGGCTTGAAGGCAGGGGCAACTGGAGACATTCTCACAGGTGGCCGGCCATACAGCATATTGTCTCTGCAAAAGAAAAAAAAACGTTTTAACAGTTTTACCGTGGTTGCAATGCACATTCTGTAAATTAAAATTAATATATTGTAAAATTATAATATATATGTATAGTGATATAATATAAATACTGTAAACAAACATATGGGTTGTACATTTGCTGTACAACCAGTTCAGAGTTCACAGAATCAAAAAACAGAAATCTCTTTAAATCTGTTATTTAGTGAAAGAAATGTTTTTGCCCGTCCATGTGCTGCAGATCATTTTCCTTTAACAAATCCCACCCCGTTGACTGGTTGATCTTTGAGCAAAGGACTGCCTGAAATAACATCCTTCAATCAATATAAAACATAACCCCGATGGCACACCAAACCCACCATGTCACTAATGCGATGCTATTGGTTTAATTTTAGAGACTATTAAAATACGGTACTTCAAAGGAGGGACACATTTGAATGCAATACCTGTCCTTTTCATCCTTGATGTGGGGGATGTCTCTCCTCTCAGCATCCTTTCCTCGATCTCGCTCATCCCTCTTGTCTGGCCCTTTGGCCCAGCTGGGACCAGCAGGGAAACCAGATGGGCCACCATGCAAGCGGTTCCATGGGTCATGATGGTTGGGGGTGGGCAAGCCCCCAACTGGTGAGTCCTTAGGGCCAAACACAGAGCCACCTGCAGACAAAAAAAATGTTCATCATTATATCTTTACAAGTATCAGTTCACAATAGTGTCACAGCTCAAATTGATTGTTAGAAAGTAAAAAAAATTGAAGAGGTTCATGGGTGGATGATGTGCTAATTGAGTTTTAAAATTTACTATTAGTAAGTGGGAGAGGTGTGACATTGGAAGTAGTATCCAAGGTCCAACACACTTTTATTTGCACTTTAACTGTGCTGTGTCAATAGAGGCGCATTAAAACTAATTAAAACACCTTAAGTGAAATACACTGTTCAAAACACAGGAATAGATAAGAAATAATTTGGCTCTTTTGACTGGATTCTGTAACTTTCCGCATGGTGTGGCCATGTTCAGTGCTATTGTGTCTAAATCAAAGCTGGCGGAGGAGTGGAGTTTACTTAGTCACTGCAAAATTTGGAAAGGCACCAGCAAGCAATGTGCGATACTACAAGGCTCACGCTTCGTTTAACATGCACGGAAATACAAAAATGGCACAAAATCCATCCCTTCCACTGTACCCGCTCCATTTCCACCCAACTTTTTTTGGCACTGTCAACCAGGACAGGTGGGCCTCCACAAGCCACAACAAGCTAATTAACATTTCTGATTAGCATGGCGTGGAAAGCTTCTCCAACCATGGTAAACATATCTGTTTTGGTGTTTTATGATTGCCCAGCACACAGATAGTTCTGTGAGTGGCTTATTCATTTGAAATGTAACTTTTACCAGCTTTGCAGAAACAAAGTGTCAGTGTCAGAAAGGCACATGTGCCTTACAGCATCCACCCCAGAAAAACACAGCACTCTTTTTATATAATTGGACCTGGGCGTTCCAAAATGTTAGTGTGGGGCTGACCCAGTGTTGGGCTGCCGAGTCCTCCAAAGGCACCAGAACCCAGGGCTCCCAGTGGGGTGAAGGGTGGTGTGCGGCCATATGGATCTAAAACATATACACAGATAAGATTAGAAATGCAGTGTAGACACTAATTTCACAGCACAATATAATCAGCAGGTTGTATGAGATGCTGATGCTCCTGTGTGTTTTCAATCAGATGTGATACTATGTGATAACATTTTTACTACAGTAGGATAATAAAAAGGTACAGCTTTTAAAGCTCAAAGACATTGGTCATTGTACAAGAGGCCCACAAATGTGCTTTTATTTGAAGCTACTCTTACCCAAGTGTGCAGTTGGTGTAAGGAAAGTGGAGTGGGGTGCTGATGGAGAGATGAAAGGAGCCGAGGACGGATTGACGGCACCTGAGGGATAGAGGCAGAGGTAGAAAAATAAATGTCATGTGAAATCACAACAAGAGCATAAAGCTACTCTTCAAACACGTCATGCTGCCACTCCGACAGCAACATCTGTCAAACATCATGTATATGAGGACATGAGAAGGAATAAAAAGTTTAAATATCACCTTTTTTGTTATATTGCATATCCATAGTCATTACACAACTTCATGAATTAAAGAACATATCGTCAGCTGTCCCTGAGGGACCTAAATGTTGATGTACAGACATGTACCTGCAGCTGAGAATAGACTGGCAGGTCTGGTCAGGTCATGAGTGGGAGGCAGGGCTCCTCCAAGAGACCCTAGAGGGCCCAGTGCCCCAGCTCCAGGAAGACGTGCCAGCAGATCACTACGGAAATCTAATTTATGTGGATCAGCCTGCATCAGCTGAAAGAGATGAAGAGTTAATTTACCAACAGAATAATCTGGCAAAGGACATACTATTTTCAATCCAAGCATCTCTGCCTATTACATGAATCTCTTAATGGGGCTACTTCATCATTTTATTCCATCTATATTCATATATATAGATATATCTATATATATAGGGAAATCACAGAAACACATCTGAAAAAGGCGATACTTGCCTTTACTTTTTTCTGATGGCTTAGAATCATCCAGGCCACATATACATGCATAGCACACCATTTTCCTGGTTTCTGAAAGCAGAAAAATCACAAAGGTTTACTATGAAACTCTATGGATACTGCATGTAAGACTTTAAAGCCTTTGCACACAGAGTCAGATGTTCTTCCTGTTGTACAGAAGTATCTTGTTTAGCCATCTCCACATGGTTGGGGTTTTCCAGCTGGAGATAGGATTACTCACTGGTGCTCAGATACATATTCAGGTATACGGGGGGGAAAAGGATGTCAGTGAAAACACATTGGTGTGGATACAAGTAAATCATGGGGGAGAACAACAACATACAGCATAAAGTGAAGTAAATTCTGGTTTTGACAAATCTAACTGGGTGTGCAAGGGCAGAGAATGGACCAGTAGCAGTCAAGATTATACGTAAGATTAGTGCAAAGAGTGAGTGAAGCAGTGAGAAAATAAGCAGGGTGAAGGTTTTAAGGAGCCAAAAACATCTGTTTTTGCTTACATTACTGATTTTCAACGATGTCCCAAATGGATCAGTTAGCTACAAGAGAAAAAAAAATGTAAAACCACTTTTAATAAATATATCTCACTCTTTTTCTGGAAAACTTTAGATCCCTTTACTGCACTGACTAGGCCCATGTTGCAGCACATCATAATCTACACTGGCATGTATACATTTCTTTATTTAAAAAAGGATGTGTGGAGTAACGAACATAAAAAACTGAAAATACTACAGGTTCCAAGAAAGCATGGGGCTCTTACCCTGGGGTCTTTGGGCTGCAGATGGTGAGGCACAACCCCGAGTCGTGCCGTGATATCAGGACCCGTTCCCTGAGGGACAAGAGGCTGTCACAGACAACACAACACATCAGCCACAACCCACCAATCTACATACCTACATTTTATGACCGCAAAACATTCCATGTTTGCTCATTCTTACAAATAACATACTGACTTCAGAGACAAATAAGGTCAAACTAAAAACACCTTTGTTCACCTTAATTATGCAAGCACAATTATTTTTTACTGAAAGAGCCTGAGCCTAATCGCCCTGATTGTGAGAGGGTTGGTGCACTGTAGTTTAGCCCTAACACGCTCTCTACCTCATCTAGGACTTCCCAATTGTTAGCAAATGTGCTTGATATTTTCATCAGTCATCTTGTAGTGCAAGTGGTCAAACGATGGCTGGCATATACAAATGACAATTATTTTCACCTTTGGCTGAAATGCTCCTCGCAGAGAGCTGAAAGGCCCAGTGGGAGGAATCACAGGCTGGATGCTCGGCACTGAGGGTGGCGGGTACTGTGGGAAGAACTACCATGTCACACACGGACAGGCACACAAACACACAGTTTAGTGACTACTGAACCAACTGCATAAACAGCTGCTTCTTATCCAGGTTTAATAAACCAGTTATATTTTCTATGATTTCAGTCATGTTATGAATAGACTTCAATGACCTAAAATAGGAACTACCTGGTTTCAGTCTCTTTAATCATTATTTTTGTTCTTTTACCCACACTGCCATGTTATGTACATTTTTAATTATACACAAATATGATACAACCTTAAGCCTACCCACAGTACAGGGAATATTGGAAGTAACAAAATTAGTTTGGTTGTTTTTAAAAAAAAAAACTTGCAATGAGAATGTGTCCCTGATGTAATCATAAGCATTGTTGTTGTATCTTTTACCATGGTAATTTATATATTATTACAACCTACATAAGCAGGGTGAGATAAGACGAGTACTTACAGTGTGTCTGTACAGCCCATCCATTTTGCCTGGAAACTTATCAAACTGCAAGACAAAAGGAGTGTGTGGGTTAAAACATTTGTAAACTAATACAGTGTGCATTCCAGCCACACTGGAATTTCAAGTACTACACAGATGTTCAGCAGCAGAGAGCATCTCACCAGAGGTGGTGCAGTAGCTGTGGGGTGCAGGAAGGGCGTGAAGTGTTGGTGTGTGTGCGTGTGTTGGTGCTGGTGGTTGTGCTGATGGAACTGGAAGGCCATCGGCTGGATGCTTGGCTGGTTCTGAGATGCCCTGCCTGAAGAGCCTGGCGTGGAACTTGACGCCGATGGACCACCAGGAGTGGAGCGGCCTGGACCTCCTGCATTACTCTCAGTCCCGGGGACGCTGCGTCTGCCTTCACGCTCTTGTGAATTCAAGAAGTGTGAGTTTAAATTTTGCCGCAGCAATTCCTGGTCTGCGGTAGAGGGAGTCAGAATACAGGAGAGACATTAGATTAGTAAATTTTTTAACAATAATATTCTAAAAGAGGTCTTCAGGGACTTTAACCCTACTGCCACATACATTTTATATTTGAAAATTTGTTTTTTTCAGTGAAAACTACAATCATCACATTTTGACAAGTACACCACATATTCATCTTGCTGCAGTCAAACATTGTTTCAAACCATAGATTGACTTTTTTTTTTTTAAATGGAGAAATATTAATATAATATAATCTGCACTTGCTAGAATAGAAATACAATCTTCAAATTCAATAGTGGCAAGCATGCAGCATCTGCTACCTGTAATCAGTATAGCACATGCAGTGCTTCTGTCTTTGGATTTCCTCAACTTCCTCAAATGGACTAGAAAAATCAGACAACCCCCAGAAGAAATCAGTTTGATTTGTTTTAAGTAAAAAGCTGGTTTGTTTGGTTCAAAATCAGTGAAACAAACCTCTAGAGTTATAGCAATAGGAAAGGTGAATGATTAAAGCTTTAGTGGATAGACAGAAAATTTATCAATGACAATTCTGATGACTGAAAAATCATTTAGGTGATTTACCAGGTTCAGAAAGTAACAACTCCTGCACTGTGAACGCATTGGTGTATTTAAAAAGCTACACAGGTTGCATTTTCATTTATTATGTAAATGTTACAAAACATTGGCTGATTATAGCTTCCAGATGTAAACAACTGCTGCTTTTCTCCATTTCATACATGTGTATAATGAAAAAAAGCAACTTGAATGAATCACTTTGAATTGTGTTATCATTTAATGGTCATTTTTGGCATTATGAAGATTTTTTTAATTTTATTTTATTTTTTTAAATGAACCAAAAAATGTATTAATAGAATACTTGCGGTGATAGTTCAGAATTTTACACATATACTTGTATTAGCTGCATCTTACCGGTGTAATAGATCCTCAAAGTTTAAGCCATCGACTGCTTCCATGTCATGAGAACATGCGCAATCTGGAGTGTGCTGCTCCAAAATGAATAGTGGCTACGTACTCTCAAACAACACGATTTAAGAGATTGATTTAGAGATTTGTTATTATTCATCTAAGGCAAATGACTGGGGCACTGGAGCGCATTTTAGCCCAAAAAAAAGTAGTTTAGTCATTTAGGAAGCCAGGGAGCTGTAAAGATTGCAGATAAACACTCCCTAACAAATGTGTGTTGTTGTGAATCCTTCAACACATTTTTTAATATTTGGATCACCGCTCAAATCGTGTTGTTTGGGGTAATGTATCCACTTGTATTCATTTTGGAGCAGAACACAGCTTTCGGCACCCATTCTCACGACAGAAAGAGAGTTGATGGGTCAAACGTTTTGATCGATTACACTGTTTAGATGCAGGAAATAAGAGTACATGTGTAAAATCCCGAACTAAAACTTAAATGATCAAAATAAATTGTTGCAGCATTAAGAAAAAGTAGTACTCCTGTTTAAATTACCTGCTGCTGCTGAGTGCGTAGAGACTTGTAGGAGGGGTGGAGGAGGTGGGAGACCAGGGGAGGAGGTGAACAGGGCCCCAGAGCTGGCTCGTGATGGGGGTCGGTGGGGCCCTGAGGACACTGAACCTCTGATGTGGGACAGCGCAACACTTGTAGAGGGAGTCGGGGGGCCCATGGTGGATGAGGAAGAAGTAGCAGATGAAGCAGATGATGTAGGCTTAACTGAGGTGCTGCTCCTGAAAAGAAAGTATGGGCATCAATAATGAATCTCTCTCTTTTTTTTGATTAATACAAAAGAACTTGGCCCAGAAGTGTAGGAACCCCTTTCTAACAGACCTGTTGTTCATGTTGTAGATGGAGTGAGGTCGTCCAGTCAAAGTGAGGAAAGGCTTGGGTTTGGAGAGTGGGGGGCTGGCATTGTGGCGGCTGCTGCTACCATTGAGTTGGGTGGATCTGGTAAGCGTGGCTGAGGGTGTGACTGTGGAATGGGAAGGCAGGCAAGAGAAGGAGGCAGAAGAGGTAGAAGAAGACACAGGCTCTGGGTAATGCGGCTCCAAGCTTCTCTCCTGACTGCGCTCCAGGCCAGACACTCTCGGGGTCACCATCAGTCGTGAGACACCACCACAACGGGCCAGCAGGGGAGGGCAGATTTTTCCAATGGATGTGGCCATGCTTGAGGGGGTCGGCTCCACAACTAGAGAAAGAAAACATTAATGTGTATTTTGCCTTTCCGACACAATATGTGGAGACAGCAGAGTGAAGGAAAGATATGCAACATATACGGAGAGAAAGAGCTCAAACGTTAAATGTTTTGTCAGCCATCTTGTACCCATTGTGTATCACATCATTACACATCCAACTGCATGTCCCATTAACTCTTTTTATTTATTATTTTATATATATTTTTACATTTTTTGCAATAAATTAATCATCTTGTAATAATACACACAAACAATCAAAGCTCTCCTATTTTCACTTATAATCTAAATAGGGATCTAAATATGGCCCTGTGAAGATTAATTGACTGACATCAGTTATTCAGTGTATTAATGTGAGGCAGTTGAAAAATAGTGGACTAGAATCTTGGTTGTGTAGCACATCATTTCTCATACCTTTTCTAGTGCTGACTGTGAACACTGGATCCATATCATTGTCAGAGGCCTAGCGGAGGAGACAAAACAGATTTCATCACAGGCATGCTCTACATGTACTCAATTAAAAAAGCAACAACATATCAGTCACCTATTTCCTTCATTTCTAACTAGAAACATGACAATTTCACACCATCAAATGATTAAAATCTTAGCTTTGGCTGTTGTGAAACCACTGAAGAATGCCACCTGGTGTTTTTTTGACTTAATAACTATGTTTCAAGCAGTGACAGTTGTCTAATGTTCTTTACATTGTGTTAAAAGTGTCACATTTTCATTACCTAATTAGAAAAGTGAATGTCAGCGTTAATTTTTTCAAGATTACAAGTGAACAGTACACACCTTGTCTCCTGAATCACTCTCAGTGTCACACTGAAACACAGCAAAACAAAACAAATGTTCAGATTTGCATTCAATGGAATATTTTCAGTAACAATGCTGGAGGGATACTAATATTAA
>OMOW01104460.1:0-10078 GCA_900312555.1 Lamprogrammus exutus | reverse complement strand
CTCAGAGAGAAAACTTGCTGCAGTGCAGACCCCCGACTAAGCCATCTGATATCATTGTGATAAATAAAATCTCCATATGGCACGAAATAACTTATATTATTATTATATTTACCACATGTTTCATAACATGTTCAAATGTTCGACATTTAGCGCAGAGAACTTGTTGGTGAATTATGAACAGGAGTTTCATGGCGTTACCTCCGTGATCACTGACTATGTTGCATACCAGAGAGGTTAATCCACTTCACTCACAAAACATTGCAGGTGCGTAGTCGGTGGCTCGTTTCCCCCCATGGCAACTGCTCCAGCTTTCAGGGAAGACGTAGTCTACTCCACTAGCCCTGCCTGTCAACTTCACAGTTTCTAATAGCCATTGTGATAGATGTGCAACAGCTAGCTTAACAGGTGTTTCTTTGCTTCATTACCGCCCACTGACAACATTGTTTAAAATATTAGTTCCGCCTCCGTAAAGTTCCTACAGTTTTTAGGGGGTTTTGCCCAAAAAACATTTCCCCCAAATTCAGTAGACTACAGGGCGATGCTGCCACCATGCGGTGAAAACACACAACATGAACCTGCATAATTTATGAATCTTGAGTGTTGGGCCACACACGGTGCATTTAATGAGACAAGCCGCGGGCCATTTACAATCTGTCCACGGGCCGCAGTTGGCCCGCAGGCTGTAGTTTGGACACCCCTGCTCTAGGGGGTCTTATCGGGTAAAAATATACAAATTAAATTAATCCAAGTAAGGTTCAAATACATATGGTAAAGCAAAGGACATGTCTCTGTCTCTATTATTCAGTGCAAAGCAAACATTAAACAGATTGCACTGTTTAATTGCTGCTACAAATGCTACATTTGTAAAGGTCAAATTCTTGATAACGGAACACATTTGCCATGACATTTAGGAGAGTGCTGGGTGTCCGTATGTCAACTAGAATACAACTTTGTCCTTTACATGATGCAGAGGATGATTCACAATGTTATGTCACTGTTTTCTAATCAGAATAGCCATATACATGACAGATTAAATTAATTAGGCTTATCCAACAGAGCAGTGTTTTTCATATCTATTATTTCAGTATAAATTACAGTACATTCACTTCAGACACCATGCATGCTGCTTTAAGAGGCTAATGTGTGCAAGTATGAGTTTCTGTTTGCCAATGTCGCATTACACAGGAAACGTTATGAAACACAATCTGTCAATCGGAGCTGAAACACAGTGGTGATATCCTTCATACAGCTATCTGGTATCCTCTACACCCGCTTACTCTGTGCAGAGTTGCCAGCACTGGAGCAGCTTCCATCAGATGATAGGCACAGTAAACACTCGACAGGTCACCAATATACAATTTGGCCAATAACAGGCACACAACCATGTTCACTCTCACATTCACACATAAAGGAAATCTACTGATTCTACTGACTCCATAGGGAAGGATGGATATAGGAACTGTCAACTTGTTCTAAATCAATCCAGTCATTGCCTTGTATTCCAACAGCACAAAATAAAAGGAGGACTGCAAAGAATGTAAGTCTAGAAATGTAAGAACTTTGAAAGTTAATTAAAAAATAGGTACTGACATAGTATTTTTAAAAACAATAGCAACAGTCAATGCATTTCAGGTAATGGGGAAGCAGATCAACAAGATCAGATACTCAGATAACTATTTGCCTCAATCAGACATCAATGAGCTCAAGAACCAGCAGTTTCTGAATTACACCAGTAGAGGGCAGTCAAGGACAATTTAAAAGAGCAGACGTCTGCAAGCGGCAAACATCATTCCAAAAGCTCCAAGAGCTCAAAGTCCTTACCAGCATTGACTATGGCATCCACCTCCAAGACGGTGATGTCTCCTTTGTAGAGAGATACCTTGTCACCCAGCCCCCCTCCACCGGCCGGCTCCTTCTCTTCCTCTTTTTCATTCACTGTAACACAAAAAGTTCAACTCATTCATTCATGAAGAAAGACATAAAGAAATCCAAAAGGTGTCACTCAAAAACATTATGTGTCCCTTTGAACAGACACAGGTTTTCAGTATGTTTCTCAAATGTTCAAATGTTCAATCAAATTTGATTATGACGATGATGATGATGTGTTATATGCCCACGATTTGAGATTGTAAACAGTGCTTCAGACAGTCTTTCATAGAGCTCTCATGAGTTTGAATTTAACATTTGCAAACTCATAGTCCTTTTCTAACTTTTCCTTCCTTATATCAGTTAAATACAAAACATGCAATACAATGTGTTGTGATCAATCTCATTATAACTATCAAGGACTATGAATAAGCTGGACAAGTCCAAACATGTAATATATGTTTTCTATTGTAAACCCTAAAAGGCTTAATAAAAACCTGAGAACCGTGAGAGATATTTCATCCCGGTGATCAGCCAGCAGCCTCCAAGATGTTATAATAAATTGTTTAATTTGAATGTTAGTTTTCAATTCCTGCATCTGTCATGAGTTACATTTAATGCCGTCTTACAACAGCTTTTAAAAGTAGTACAGCACAACAAATCTCATGCCAAAAACATGCTGCTACTTGCAGGAAATGCTGCCTGAGCCTGTTTGATACTAAAAATATTTTATTATTATTTTCAAGAAACAGGGCTCTGGCACTGAAATATGAAAGCAAAATTGTTAATTGATGTTTCTGAAGTGGATAATGCAAAATTACATTGAACTCCTTACTTTTAATAAGAGTATATCTAATTATTATTTAAGGTAAAGTAAAGTCAAGTAAGGTAAACTTACATTGACTGTGATTAAAAGTTGTTTACAAGTAGGTTCTTTTTAGTTGATGTATTAAGTTAATTATGATTGATGTGTTAAGGTTTGGTCTGAACAGGTGCTTAACTCTCACTATGAAAGTTATTACATCCATAATATTATTCTTTTGCTTGCTACATCTGAGCTGTCAAGCTTATTTTGGTCATTATACATGTCGTCTTTATGATAACTCAAACTGGACTTTAGATGGGTTTATGTGCTGGAATAAATTAGAATATGGGCTTTGTGATTAATAGACATGACAGATTTAATTCATTACAAACTCACTCCTCTTTTCCTAAACATTAAAACTGTAACCCAAAGGTTAATTTAACAACACTGGTAATAAACATCAACATCTCATTCTCTGTACTGATAATTGTATGGCTGAGGTGGAGACCTGTTTCAGCTTGAAATAGGTTTATCTCCCTGAGAAATCAGTTTAGATATGATTTCTGTATTGAATCTTGCCTAGTGAAAGAAATTCTCCATTACATTTTAATGTTGTCTATTGACAGGGAATACTTAACAGTTTCAAATAAAAAATGGAACATTTTCACTTTTTGTACAGAATTTTTGAACTTTGTAATATTTGTATGGTAATATTTGTAGCAAAGAATTGGCGACAAACTGACCAGAGGTTTAGCACCTAGGTTGTCCAACTGACACAACAGTAAATGGCTGACTTGAATTTGTAAACCTTAGACAAACTCTAAGCTGGTTAAGGGTGATTTCTTACTGTACGGAGAACAAAAGCACTGTAAACTGAGTAGAATCACTGTTGCAGTTACATAATTTTCAATGCACTTGCCTGCATGTTTTAGTTTCTGTGTTTGTAATAATTATGCACCTCCTGCCATGCAACAGGCAGGAGCAATATATTACTCATTAGTGAAATCCATCAGTGTGCTATTGCCTCCTGATGGCTTGAAGTGTAAATGGCCAAACACAAATCATTTCACCAACAATAAAAACACCCATATTGGCTCCAACAGTAGGTGCTGTACAAATCTATTGTCAGTATTTTGAATTTAGAAAAGTATTAACATAACTGGATCAATATAATTCAAATAACATTTTTAACATATTAGGAAGCTGTGTCACTTTAATACAGAACACAATTAATGTTTTTCTGTAAAATGACTTCACACTGCAATCTTAGAAGAAAGGTTCAAGTTGTGACCAGTCTATTAATAGCTGTTTCCACTTTGTATGTCTTGAAAAGTTATGTTATTATGACTGTTTATAAATGGATTTAAATGGCATACATCTTTCCTCTTATCTCATTACAGCACAGGTTGTAATCCACGTTAATGTCTGGATTATGCTGCCCCGACAAAACTATTTTTGTGCCTCTCTCTCTGACTTCAGTCTTTTCTCAAAGTAACATATGATTACTAAGTAATTAGTAATTAATAGGTAAAGTAAATATGACTGAATATATTGTAAGCATTGTTTGGCTGCTCTGAATGTCTACAGTCCTACTTATTGGACCCTGCAATGCTTTGTGTGTATTTTTTCTGTAAAAAAGTAAGTGTGGCTGAATAAGTAAGCGTGAGCTATTTGCTTAAAATGTAAAGTAAACAATAGATTGATTAAATACCTATGGTACATTTCAAATGTGTAGAGTAAACGGTGACATAAATTGTCCATTTATCAGCCACACTCAGGCAATGACTCAGGAAATATCTATCTCACATACTTTCATCTCTCCAGGTGGGAATCTTGTCCAGAGATATGAAATCATGGCGTCGATACTCCTTGCGTCTCTCCTCCAGCTCTAGACGGAGCAGTCTCTCTGTGGAAGACAGTGACCACACATTTTAGAGTACATAAAGTTCGCCCTATGTTTTTGAAGACAAAAGGAGAGAAGATGAATTCAGAAACTTGGTAACGGCAAAGACTGATTGTGGCAAGTCTAACATTCATCTTCTAAGAAAACCTAATGTTTTTCATTTACCTGACATGTTTCCATTCCTTCCTGTCATACCAAATCATCTCCCATTCCCTTTAGTTTACCTGACCACCATCCACACTACTTAGCATAGTGCTTATTGCTTATTGTTATATTTCTGGTCCTGTCCTGGATGCAGTTTGTCTCAGCCCAGATTACTCTCAAGCAGTTCCACTGAAGTGTCCTGCTGCCCATTTCTCATTCCCCACCCCTCCCTGGCTCTCTACATATCCCTTTTAAGTAATATGATCCTTAATGTCATGTACATTAAATCCTCATTTGGCATGCAAGGTCAGAATACATGGGTTACAAAACGGCTCATCAAGATTCTGTGTCTTGCTCAAGTACACATCAGTACAAATCAATTCTTGCCATCCGAGGAGTCTGAACACAAGTGCTCTGGTTCCTACATCACTATGCCATGGATGCCTAAAGACAATGCAGGTTCTCCTTCTAATCAAACACCACACCAACTGATTTCTCTCATTAGTCCCTCTTGTTTAGTTAAGAATGTGTTAATTAATGAAAGCATACTGCATACTCTATGGTGCTCAGTTAAGAACCACTGCACTGTTCCCTATTGATGATATTGTTGAAACTTAACATAAACTACAATTTTCTGTCATTTAGAGGTGTAAGATGTTTTTGGTTATCATTTTGTTTGATTATATGACAAACTGCGGCATAGTTGGTAGATATTTATACTCCGTTCAATTGCTACTTGGCCTCTATACTGATGTGTCCCTCTTTAATCCTTGCTGCTGGAGTCCTCATGTTCATGTCCACTGCCTGCAAAAGCACCAAATCTTGACACAGTTTCTCCAGCAGCATTTGTCTGTTCTGTAAAACAGGCTTTGTCGCAAATGCAGTATGTGCTTCTCCTTAAAATCATCACAGCCAAAACACAGTGCCCCAGTGCACTTGTGTGGACTTTGGTCAATTATACTGTGCTCCTCATTAAAAAGGTTTAAATAAACTGTAAGTGATGCAACGCTTCACAAAAGCGGAATATAATTTTACCATGCTAACCTGTACTTGCATCCTATTTGAATAATGTTGAGGTGTGTGGTTTGGTTCTGAGCATACATCAATAGCCTTCAACACAATATATGGAGACTACACAATTTAGTAAAAGGGACCTTGAGTTATGAGACATGGCTCTTACATAAGGACATTCATTGTGGCGAGAAATAGATGCTTCCTCAGACAACATCCAACGGTAGTTCAGGCTTACATTCGAGGTATTTTGCAGTGGGGGTATCTTTCCTTTCTATATTTTCTCTCCCTGTTAGCCAGTTGTGTAATTCCTAATGCTGCTTTTATTCTACAGGAATGAATAAAAAGGCCATTTTGTCCTTAAACTCAGGAACGCTTCTTGGACTAGACTGCAATGATTCATCAGTCTGCTGAACTTTTACACCGCAAACAATGTCAAAGCTTAACCTAGCTCCCATGAGAAAAGAATGGGCTCAAAATGTGTTGTATGAAATGTAAATATTTGTAGAAGATTGTGTTGCTGAAGTTAAAGGGTCACTTAATGCTAAGCCCCATAACATTTTGTTTTTGAAATCTATTAAAAAAAACTGTATCAAACCAAATCAATTTTTCATTTTTAAGAAATTCTCTTCGTCACAACAGCCTGTATCTTGGTAAAAAAAAAGACAAAAAAGGTTAAGTAATAATCTTATTTTTCAAAAGTCTTGACCACGCACCAAATTCCAATTTTAAAAATAGGAACATTAAATAATAACTTATATCCTGTTTAATGCTAACTTATGTCCATGTTTCAGAGCTTCTTTCACCTTTTCACATCCCTTGATCTTCAATTGGAGCTAGAGGAGTATATGCTCAGAATATTAAATCTGATTTACTTTGATGTTCATTTCATGTAGTTAGCTGGGGAAAATCAGAAGAGGCTCGCTATGATTAATTATTACCTTTCTTACGTGCGGTTTTTACAAAGATTTCCATTAGTTTCAATTACTTGTGCATCAATAGGCTTAATGACAAGACACTGACTGAACTGCAGCATTTGCATGTGTAACAAACAATCATAACCCATGCCAAAAAAAGAACTGGCCAAGAACATCAACAATATTTACACACAACCTTGTTCTATGAAGTAAGCAGTGAGTCCACCTACCCTACTTGTGAAGTCAAGGTTTGAGGTCTGGCTCTTCTATTATGAAGGAATACAGTTTTAGCTGCTTCTGGTTGTTTGACCCGAAACAGTGGGGTCAGTGGGGTAGGAAGGTTTATGTTAATAATTAACAGCATTTCCCCTTTGTGGACAACAGGCACATGCAGATTGTTGTCTCTGACGTTTTTCAACAAGGCCAAATACACATGGGAATAAATAAGCTGTCAAATTTAGACAACCAATGTGGCTGAAACAAACCGTTACATTGTCGCCTTTCATGCAGTAGATAACATCCGTGTTTTCACTTCTAGCCCTTGTTGATTTACAGTGGTGTGAGTATTATCTGGCTACAGGACTACTTTATTTAGTTGCAGCGCACGTTGTTTGCAACTCGAGACAAATGTTGGTGCATCACACAGGTGGAAGGTAGCATGAGTTCGTACCACTCTAACGGCTAAAATCATGACTGTGACAATACAACGAGCATCTTAAGTGTGAGCTAATAACCAGACGAGACGGTCTGTGTTGAACTGTGTTGATGCAGATGTCAAACAAGGATTAACGGCTGCCAAACAGACGCGCAACATCAGTGCGACATCTGCACAGCTCCATATGGGCTTGCCAAACTGTCAAGATAGTAAGGTTTATATCAGGGAAACAAGGGGGAAACAGAAAAGAGTGGCTGTCAGTGTTCTAGCATGGTTAGGATTTATGCTGTCTGCCATGGAGATGATGATAGCCTCATTCCCCCAAAACAAGCCTTACCTTTTTCAGTCTTCCAGTCCTTTTTCTTTTTGCTCATGCTGCCGGAGTGGTTGGACTTCGAATGGTTGTTTTTTGACTGTGGCAACCCCAGGCTCACAGCGAAATGTGTTCCGGAAAAAACTGAAATATAAAGTGAAACAGCTCCTGGACGGATGGCTCACCTGTGTAGCTGTCAAATTTCTATGCACATCAGTAGATGTAACCTACCGTGATTGCGCCGTAAATTATGTGTACGAATCCTGGCCGAATGATTGGGTGTAGCGGTTGAGAAAGTGGGTGTGTGATTGGTCAAGCCCATGTGTCACTCAGAAGTGTCCCACACAGAAGCAAGGCATGCTAGGTTGTTTCCGGTGGGTTATCCTCCTGGCGCGTGAGATTGTATGCTAGTAACGCGGGTGTTGTGGATGAACAAGTGACCGTGTTAACTAGTGACTTATGCCTGAATGCGTCGATGTTTGCTTTCACTGACGGCAAATATTGGAAAAACGAAAGTGATACTTTGGTAATCCCCAAGATTAATTGGAGGTTTTTCAAATTAAAAGTTTAACACAAACTGTCCCGATATCATTGGAAGTCCTGAACAAAAAATTTGTTTTAAAACTTTCACTCAAATGAAAGACTTCTAAATATACCAAAATAGCTTGTTTGAATATTAATAAATGAAAGTAAAATCCAATGAATTGGTAAATTTAATGATTTATCCCTGTTTGCAAACTGTTTTTGGATATTTTCGTGTTTATGCCACCACGAGAAAAAGATTTGCCAAGGTGTACTAACATGCTCAGTGCAATACAAAATACAGGAGCATACACAAATATATGTTAATATAGAATATAAAATACGCAAATATCCGGATCACACAACCAAAACAATACCAAAATAAGGTTTGCAGTTGCTAAATTTACATTTATCATTGTCCAGCAAATAAATAGCAACAGTAACATCAACAGCACATAAAATCGTAACAAAAGCGATAGCGAAAGCATTCAAACAAATTACTCCAAGATAGCGTGGTCATTAATCTTGTCGCTCCGGGCGGCACGGGTGCAAACCAAAGCATTTACTGTGAAAGGAAACTTGGCGAGGGTTGCAGTTCATGAACTTTGAAAGGGAACTAACATTTTATAGATGCATGTACTGACGTATTAGGTGCATTGTGATGTAACCAAACAGAGTAATCAAACTGGAATGCCTAAGGCAAAGCTCCATTATACGTAACGTTACCCACAATTAAGAAAAGGGTACAATGTAATAATACAACTAGAAGGGTGCTCATTAGAGCGCATGAGGCCCCGCTAAATCCCAACAAGTCTGACAACACATTCCAGTCCTACAGATCACGCCTGTTGGAAGATCACCTAGGAATACCTAAGCCCAGTATTTATTTTGTTTTTTGGTTCAGATCTCTTTACTGTTTGTTTTTTTGAAAATGTATCAATGTTAAAGAAAGGGAAAATGGTTGAATAATAGTTTATATATTATTTAGATCTCAACATTAGATAGCAGCATTAGGACAGTTTAATCATAATTTGGCCAATAAAATGAAATTATGCATGTGGCATACAAATAAACACACAAGAAGACACACATGCAGGTTAGCCCACTGGTGTTAAAGCCAGAGGACAGTATTTTACAGAACAGAACAGATCATCTCAGTACTACAGGCTGTCATTTGTGAGTGTCTGGTTCCAGAGACCACTGTCTGTCATCTGTTGCGTTAGCTCTGTTCTGGTCTAGACCCATCTGCTCCTTAAACCGTTGACATTATCTGGGGGAGAAATGTATTTAATTCAAGCTGTGCTGTGATCCACATCCAGGTTGTACGCTTCTTGTTTAATTGTGAAACACACTCAGTTAAGAGGATACAACTGAATTATTTTTTTGAGATGACATTTCAATGAAGTTGCCATTGCAGAATATCCTCTGTACTACTCAAATATCACCGCTAGATGTCAACCTTGCAACGTAAGAAAGTAGCTAAATACAGCGAAAGACACTGAAATTCTGGAAATAATATGCCACACAGCATCTTGTTAAAGGCTCATGATTCCAAACTAATCCTATAAAGAATGGCATAGACATTTCACCGAGGCTTTGATTGTGTGTTTTCAAGCCAAACACAGCTTTGCATAAGCCAGTACAATCTGGTTTGTTTGAAATTTCGTATTGTAAATTTTCAGTGCATGCAGCAGGGTGGCATATTGGGTGCATACACTGCACCTCAAACAAGAAAAACAAGTTAAGCACATTGTCGGTAAGTTTCTGCCCAACTGTAGTGCCATTGAGCAAGATGCTGAATTCTGAGCCTCTGGTCTGTTCTTTGCAATTTGGCTGCCAGTTCCAAATTAGGCAACCAAAAGTGACACCTTGCAGGCTGAATTGTCTTTATTGTGCTATATTGTTGGTGTTTTATAACTTTAATTTTGGGTGTTTTGAAACA
>OMOW01104443.1:0-13725 GCA_900312555.1 Lamprogrammus exutus | reverse complement strand
TGGCAGCAAAAGACAAAGCTGCAGGTAGAGAAGAGAGGGAGAGAGAGAGAGACAAGCAGACTGAGGGCAGCTATCCCTCCAGGACCTTGTGCCATTCCAGAGCCAGACAGATAACAACAAAGAAGATTGACCAGAGAGAGGTCAGCATCAAAGCAGGCTGAGCTGGCACGCACACACACATACACACACACACACAGAGGGAATAACATGCATGCAATACTATAGCATATTATTGAAACTCTGAAGGTTATGAAGACAGAAATCCTCACCAAAGGCTCAGAGTGTAGTTCTGTTTCCTCATATAGAGGCAACATCAAAACTATGTCTTTATCTATTATAACAGATAACTCTCACTAAACACCTCTGTGGCCGCATTCACACTTTGCATCAAAATGCGATCCTTTTTCCAGATATGGAAAAATATGTTAATGCAAGGCGTAAATGTGCACGTTGGCATTCAATCCAGTCTGCCAGATGACATGCGGCTGGCGTTCTGATCAGATCCCTGTCACTACTCCACAGGTGTAAATATAATCCATGCAGCTGGTAAGCGTTTGTGAGATCAAATCCACCTACAAATTGAAAACGTCACCCCCAACTCTCCGCTCTCGTCATTTTGAAGCTTTCCGGGAATGGGTACCTGCACCTGGAACACAGTGACACAGTGAAGAGTTCACACAAAGACGTTATTGCTTATTACAAAAAAGTGGATGACGCTTGTCCATGGAGAATGCTTTTAACCCTTTGTGTGGCTTTTTGACTCAGCCTGCATTCATCTTGTTGTACTACGCTTGTTTTGTCACTCGGCAAAAAACACAATGTATCATTTTTTTCAAGACAACCCGGACTTGCATTTTTAGTCACATATCTGCAATAATATTTTATGTGAGCATGGCAAGCATACCAAAAAAAAACATTAATTGTAAAAATCCTCATATTTTGTACATTTAACTAATTTGAGCATCCATGTTAATTTCTGTGTAAATCAATTTAGTTCCTTTAAAGTTAGAGGGCTCATTATGAAGCCTCTCCCCTGGCTACGAGCTTTACAGACTCCCAGTGAAATCAGAAAAGTGGATAAATTTGACAAAATTGAACCATTATATCTAGTGGAGAGTTGTTTCGAGGCATGTCCAACGCTGTGGTCCTCCAGTGGCTCTACTGAGCGTATCAACAAAACAACACTGCCTTTAAACTAAAACCTTCCCTTCCAGATAAAAAAAACCCAATGATGATGATATCGATTATTGTTTCCATTTTAGAGACATTGAAAACAGGCTTTTGCAAACCCTCAGAGTATAGAGGGTTGATGCAAGTGCAGCGTATCCAGATACAGATATCGCATTTTCTCGCAAAGTGTAAATAGGGCCTGTATATCCATCATGCATCATCTCTCACACAATCATACGTCACTATTGAATCCATATGGGTGCAACTCGTTTCTGTCCCACGGGCAGCGTGTCCGGACTGTCACTGAGCCGCTCTCTCTGCTTTCGATCAGAGAGGAGAGCACGATCACACCCTTCACGGTCCTCACGGGTGAGTGAAAAGGAACGGTGGCAGGTAAAGAGGTGAGTGACGCAAGTGATGAAGAGAAGAAGGGGTCCACCGTGTCGGCGGTAATTGATTGTGTGGTGTAGAATAGAAATAACTGGCCCAGGAGGATAGTGCTATTGAACTAATGGACCTGACAACAGGCAGCTGAGAAGCAGAATTGATTTCCTATATAGAGCTGAAGAAGCTGCACAGATGAAACACTTGGTCTTTGAGACTACATCTAGAAATTCTATATATGCTTCTTCTATAAGCTCACAAAAAAGATCTTGACATCAAATCACGCAACTGGCCTATTGATAATATTCCCTTCCCCCCATGGCATCACACGACCTTTATATTTCCAGAAAAGTCTCTTTCTTTTCCCTGGATGGCAACAGTGCCATTTTAATGTCACCCGTCCCTGATCTCTGCTCCTCAGCAAAGATGGAATGTTGTGAGTGAAACTCTTCAGACCACCTGTCGCTCTGTCGTCATCAGCCACAATGCGCCCGCCTTGTGTGCACCAGAGTGTGAAATAGCTATTTAGAGATAGGCGGTATCTTCACGGGTCATCTCGAGCTCACGTCACAGAATATTATCAACCTCAATTTAAGCAGATTAATCTGTTTCCCAAAAACAGTCGAAAGGACGTACAGTAGCCGGGCACCCTCGCTACACAGCAGGATCTATCTCAGCTAATCCACCACTTGAATTTGATCCAGAAATGATTAATGTATCACACAGCCACATCACAACCTTTTAAATGCACTCAAACACATTCAGAGATTTGGGTCTATATGTCTAAAGTCCCTCAATGCTAAATTTTGGTCTTATGTCCTTCAACACTGTCAGATTGTTGTCAATAAACATTGCTGTCCCACCCTAGTGTGGAGAATCCAGCTCAGGTTATTAAAAAAAAGTACTTCCTATTTATCAAAAAAGCCAACAGTCTGGCTGACAGTCTGGTGTGAGAAATTACAACTTCTCCCTTTTCACACAACAATGTGTCACACACTCTTCACACTCAGCAGAAATGAAGGTCATGATATTATAGTTTTGGCAACAGTGCACTAGCAATGTACTGTAAGCTGTTTTCGTCTATCAGGTCATCTCAGAGAGCATTATTGTACTTACACCATGACCACTTAGCACAGGCAGCACGGGAAACTGTGTTCAAATCAATATCCAGAGCTTAAACACCAGTCATTTCCACCCGTGAGTTAACTTGTAGCATATAGTAGATGTGTTGTTGTTATGATTACCTGTAGTTATTCTAACTTTGGGGCCAAAAGACATCCAGCAAGGTTTAAAACATAATGATTCAGGCTCTTTCAGTCTTCTTTGTGCAAGGCCCATGAGGAGAACTTTGTCATTTCAACATCTGATACCTCCACTTAGCTGTAATCGCGCCAAATATCACACGCCTGGTTGAGTCAGAGCTCGGCTTTTGTCTTGATTCATTCTGTTCTTCCTCTGCTGTGGGAGCAACACGTCTAAGCTCAGCATTTGTCACATAAACAGAACATGTGACATTTTCCTTCCTTCTCTGATTTAGAGGACAGACATATCATTTCCTTCTCCATCTTCTTTGCCTTCTTTTTTTTTCACAGTGAAATAAACTACAGCCACTGCCAACTCCTCGCTCCATCGCCTGTACGCCTCTGGTAATAGGCGACTCCTGACCATACTGTGCCCCCAACCCACATGGAGTGACATCAAAAGAATACGCTGCGTACTTTCACTTTTCACCGTTCACTCTTCACTGCACTGGTCCGTCACTTTGTCATATCTTTTGACTTATTCTAGGATCTTTTGTCAACTCATGACACTGTATGACAGAACAGAGATGCTTCTTTGCTATCTGCTACTGGATGCAAGTGAGAGATTTGCACCATTGATGCACATTTTGTATTTGATGGTACCCAGTTCTGCCTAAATGCAAGGACTGACGTACAGTGAAAGGCTTCTCTGTGTGAGTGACGTCACCGCTCTGTTTGAGCGGGACAGCATCATCAGGAACCCCTTTGAAATCCTCTCTCCTCTGTACCTATAGACCTTTGGCACATGGCATCACAAGTTATCTCTCATTGCGTCATGCTGGTTGTAGCTGTCTAAATCACGATAATAGTTAAAAACTATGAGTCATTATTGTGACAAAGTTATGTTAATCTGTGGAGTGGACCCGTACTCATTCCCATTGAAAAGCGCAATGGCACACAGGTACATTCTGAGGTATCCACAGGAAATCGATAATATGAATATGATATCGATGATATTACTGTTATGGCATCCTACAGAAACACAGGTAGTCGACATGATTGTATACAAGTCATTTACCACAGCAGAACCAGAGTCATTCTGAATAGAATGAGGTAACAAGCAAAAATGAGAGACTAAACACAGATCTGCCTAGCAGTAGTGTCATGTGACATTGTGACGCGGGTGAAAATGATCTATTGAATACATTATTGATTTGCTTTATTATTTATTGAATTTAGATAAACAGGCCTTAGAATAATATTCTTATAATACATGGCAACAATAGCCACAGTCACTTCTTTAACATTAACATTTTTACAGCTACACAGAAGGCAGAAAAAAAGCGAATTAAGGATGTACTATTCTTTTAATTAAAACATCTCATCCTTTTCTGTCGTAATGATATTGGGATTAATGGGACAAAGTCTGAGACTGTGCGACTCATGTTATGTTTGGCCTTGGCAAAATGTGACAAGAATACTGTGGACACAATTCCACCGTGTACATAGTGGAAGAAAATATCACATTAAGCAAGCTGGAGATTTCCCTCCAAGCATCAGTGCTCCTTAATGTAATAAACAACATTTCCCTGTTATTCCAAGCTTCCACTTTATCACTGGAAAATTCACAACGTTACATCTCAGTTTGATTAATTTGGGTTTTTTTAAAGAAATTACAGAGTTGAAGTTTGATATTGAATTGAAATAAACAGTGCTTGCTTACACAGTATAGTATGCCTTTGCAGATTTGTGGCAGCGCTGATAAATAAGACATGCCACAGCATCCAAATGTGTTTTGTGAAGTTGTTCTCTGCTCTAATGCTTTTCTAGCATCAAAATAAATCCATTGATGCTTGCCAGAACATGCAGTCTAAGCTCTGCCTCGGGGATGTAGCTCCTGTGGCAGAACATTTCATTCTGATTTCCTGTCAAACCGAGGCGCCTCTTTGTGGATCTAAAGCAGTTCAAACATTTGCATTTTGCAAAAAGTGTGGCTTTGACGGACTTTTACAACAAGCGATGAGCTTTAAGCATGTGTCTCGTACGTATCCTTAGTAACCGATGTAAACCATGTCATGCCCCTGCCGTGGTAGCCTGCATGTGTATCATGTGTGAGAATTAAAAGCCGTCTCTGATGAGGGGAGCATCTTCGTCCTAGTTATCTAATCGAGCTGGAACCTGTGAACAAGGGCTGCAGAGGAGACATCTGTCAGTTGGAAATAGTCAACCAGATGTTGTGCATTTACCAAACCAGTGTTTGTAGTTCTGCACACAGAATCACTTCAATGCTGCATGTGCAGCACACAGATTGTTGAGATCACACAGATTGCACCATGCCTACAGCATCCATGCCTCAGTTCTGTGCTCAGACAGCATTTCCCTATTGAAATGCTGGTTTTAAAATGGTGATGAATATCTCCTGCCTGCCCGTCTGTCAGACTCAGGCTGATGTGTCTCATCAGAGAGAACAGATTCTCCGGCAGAGGAAGTCAGACAACCCTGTGATCATTTCCCCCAGTCACCAATTGAACAAATTTGACAGCAAACAGACTGCGATTCTGTGTTTTTTTCCCCCTCGTGCAGGCCAAATCAAAAGGAGAGACCACCCAAAAGAGGCATATCCACCTGTAATGTGTTCCTGTCAGTTCATATTGATTTAGCTTATATTACATAATATCTGTAGGGGTTTCCATCAACTCCTCCAGAGTTTTTCCTGCTGCAAATAGAAGATTGTCAAGCAGCCAGATGAGTAATGCAGCAAAGCTCAAAGTAAGAGGGCTAAATTCACCTGAGAAATACTTTTTGCAGAATGTTTTTGCTTTTATTCATGCCTTGAATCTGATTTTACTGATAGAGACACATCCATTTTGATCTGAATATACAGTAACAGTTGCCTCAGTAATGGTATCAGCTTCAGTCCTTTGTCGGGCTTTGATTCCAAGTTAATCACTCACTGGCAATACTTGTACTTACTTACTTGTACGTGCCATTAACAATTGCAAACATCTTGGGATGTTTGTTGATGTGAACTCAGGGGTGAAATCTGGTGGACAGGTGAAGAATCGTATTTTCATGACAAATACTGCAGTTGAATGTTCTGGTATATTCAAAAGCAGTATATCCTCAGTCTCTTGATCCACAAAATGAAATATCAAAGTCATGTAAGTGTATTTGAAGGTTATCTAAGGGTTAAAAAAAAAGTGGTCATCATGGGATGTTATTTTTATTTTAGAAATTTCTTCTGACGCAGATAATGGCATCTGTCAGCATTTGCCAAAACATTCTGTCCTCAACCAAAACAGGAAAATTGGTATTCTTAATCATATAATAACACACTCTACATAGTTTCTAAACCATGGATACACATTATCAAGCTTTTTTTTTTTTTTTTTTTCCATGAAATCTAAAACCTGTGTTTGAAAGCCAGTTGTACACTGTAACGAGCTTGAATGGTTTTGGCAACAACTGTGTCTGAAAACATGTTAATTGAACAATGATGTGAGGACCAACATTAACCTCAGAACTATTCATCATTTTTGTTTTTGTAATTTTGCAGCCATTTGCGGAACAATAGGATGAAAAATATTTCAGAACTAAATTCATGGAACTATTCTTTAATATGACCAAAGAATCTTCTGTGTGAGCAGTGAGGGGATAATAATTGGACTTAGACATTCTGAGGTGAGGATAGATCATCAAGAATTAATTGCTTTTTCCCTTGGCAGTGCAGTAATGTGTATTTTATGTAGAGCTGCTGCTGTGTAGCAATTATCCTGTTTCTCCACCTGAACACTGATTTCTTTTTTCACTTCCAAATGAAGGCCACTTATGGGGATTTTTCCTCCAAAACTATCCAAGAAAATGAATGCCTTTACATACATGTCATCACTTCAGCTACACTCTGATTAAGGTAATTAATTCCTTTTTTATTTTTTTTTTCAAGCATTGCGTAAACACCATAATCAGATGCAATTTAGTCAAGCATATAAACAATCAATTTATTTACAGCCACAAATAATAACCACAGTATAGTGAGCATGTAAATGTACTTCAATCAATGTTGTCTGGCAGGGAAGATCGCAATCCAATCATGCATCATTGCTTTTTTCTTCATCTGGATAGCGTATCAAGGTTCCAGGTTCAAGGTTCAAGGTCAACTTTATTGCCATTTATTGGTATTGGAATTCTGTATTTAAATATAGTGGCAGGATATAGAACAAAATAGAATAAGAATAGAGAACTTTTTACAGAGCAGACAGCATTTAACATGGTGTGATATTTACATAATTGTGCCTACAAGGTGTGGAGAATAAAATGTTGGTTGTTGCTTGTGGTGCAACAATCTATCTAGAGACAGAGCGCAAAGTAATGCAAGGTGTAAATGCAGCCTAAGTAGCTGAGTAATGCTGCTGCACTTCTTTTCTGCCTCCCACACACAGAAAAGCTTGTTGTCCCGGCCAACCCAGACGTGGAAAACCTGAATCTAGAGCAGTGGCTAAGAAAACTTGATTCATGTGAATACCACTGAATAGAAACCACAACCACAACTGAACCCTGTCATTACAGACCCACAGGATAAATTAGACTATTTGCGACAAACTCCAAAGTTCAGCAAGTTGTGGCAGGGAAAGAATGTGCTTATTGTTCAAATGTGAACATTTCTGCTGCCCGCCAAACAAAAGGAGAAAACTACATGTGATGTCCAGCCTGTAAAATCAAGACTGCGTATGACCTGAGAGAGACATTTCACTTTGGACATTTAACCATGCACAGATGAAAATGGTCCAAAAATTGTTTCATGGATAAAATGGCGAGCGCTGTTTGAACAGGGATCAAACAGAAAGCATGTAAAGGTTATCTGCCATCAGATCCAGCCACAGAGAGCTGCGAGCATCAAGCCGGTAGCGAATGCCTTCCTCAATAGAAACAGATGATTTGCAATAACCTTGGGAATGCTCCCAAATGAAAGGGCTTTGTATGAGATCAGTGGCCCCCGCATATGGCAGCTGATACATGCAGCTGTGGAAAGAGCATTTTCTGTTTGATGACTGTAATTTTCCAAAGAACGCGGCTGGTTTAAAAGGTGGGAGGTTTAATGGCTATGCGAACTGCTAAAGCAGCACCTCGGCTCAGGTGAAAACATCACATAACTCAGGGGGCTACTGGGCGCAAATGATGGCATTTGCAGGAGTCTAAAAGAGGAGTGAAATAAAAGTAGAATAAAAGTGCAATATGCATGGTGTTAGGGCTTGGAAATTCTCATTTGAAATAGGCTGTCTGTGCTACACACTGCCAGCAGCATCATTTGCCATATGTGGGGTGTGCTTAGTCTGATGTTATTGGTGTCATAACAATATTACCGGCATACTCAGCCGGACCTTGACGAGCGTTTTTCGTTCTCATATCCCGTCTCATGTTTTTGTTTCTGTCTTGGGCTCATTGTAGGCTTTTTATCTTGACGTCTTTCCCTATGTCCAGTGCTCACATCCAAGATAACAACAAAATCAACTGATTTGGTTTTCTAATAAGATATCAATATAATTTTTCTTAATCTCAGGCGATGCAATTCCTTGTATTGATCATCATCACCATCGTGAAACATCATGTTGTGCGTTCTCGTACGAGCATGATCTGGTGTCCTGTGATGGCTGAGCCGCACGGCCCCGTGTTGTGAAGTCAGGTCGAGAATGTGTTTCTGACTCTGAATTTAATAGAACAATAAAGCCCTTGGTTTTGGAGTTACTGTAGCGTTGTGCTACTGAAAAAAGACTTTGATCTAAAATAAGTCAACTCATGCATAAAATTCAAACAATCCAGATCTGTTGAGGTCCACGTTGGGAGAATCATCAGCGAGTCTGTGGGAGAAGACCTGAAATTCACACATGCAGATCTCACTCTTTCAAATCCCTCGCGGTCCATTCACTTTGTCTCACAGCTTTCTTCTTTTATTCTTGTTATTACCTCCAACAAGGAGGTTGTGTTTTCACTTTTCATTTTGTCATATTTCTGCTATTTCCTCCAAAGTAATACACCAATCTCACTGAAAGAAATCTAGCACATGTATCCCATCATAGACCATCGAGAGGTGCAATTTACCCTGGATCTGGATAAGGATCTTGACTATAATATAACCCTAATTTAGAGCATTTCGTATACTAAATGAGTTCTGTGGGCGTATACTGTATATATATTTTCATGATGAGACCAAGTGACAAATTGATACATTTTGTCCACAAAAGGACAAAGTTTCAATTGCATTTCCTCCACAAAATGAATTGTGCTGTTGTTACACATAAATTGTTGGAAATAAATTGTTCCTTTTCATTTTTGTGCATGTGTGAAAGAAGGTTTCATCTTCAAAGTATACATTTCGTGGCACATAACTCATCTCGTAAACAAAATCCTCTGTTACACCTGGTGCCCCATGTGACAGGGGGGCACTTAAATGGAGTCGCTGTACAGTAACAAACAAGGGAGAAACGTGCAACAAAGACTAATTTGTATCTGAGATGATGCAGATGATCGGTATCATGCAAAAAGTTTTGATGTATCTTTAATAGTTACAGAGATAAGGAAAAATATTGTTTGTATGGTCGGTTTGTTTGGCCTCGCCTGATGTGTGCACGTCTGAACTCAGTCACCATGATTCTAATGCCTGGTGCATGTGTAATATATCGTACATATACTTCTCAAATATGACTTCATAAAATAAATATTGCTCATTAAATAAGAAATGTAAAAGATATATATCATGTTATTACCAGATATCAAAATGCTGCGAGTGACCTTGGACCAAAAATCCAACATGTATCAAATTTATTAATCTCTAGAGGTGCATAAAGGGCTTGACATGTGTTGTAATATGAAGAGTTTCACTCCAAAGCCATGTTAGTGTGGGTGTGATTCAGTCATTATTTGTATCTGTGGTGCACTGTAGTGTGCTGGTGACCAATACTGGGTGTTTCCCTGCTTTTGGCCCAATGCATGTGGGGGGACAGGAAACAGCTGAGTAATTACCGTGGGGTGTGGCTCTAGATTTACTGTGGTGAGATATTAAAAACAAGCTCTCATGCCTGTTTTCAGGACTCAGTATTATCAAAGTTAAAACTCAGACGACGTAGGATTGTATTCAAAAGCTTGCTTTGAATGCAAAACGCACACAACACACATAAAATGGATTTAATTGCCTCTTGTCTCAGCTTAGGTCAATTATTAAAGTTGATTTGTTTTGTTTATTAACAGTACAAAAACCAGCTTGTTGTAATTCCCAAACAATTATTCCTTCATGTAGGTTGTAGCTATCGAGTTACAGCTTTAGATATCTTCAAGGCACCACAAAACCCTGCAAAAATAAGGCGATTCTTTTGCAGAAACCAGGCTATAAATACTAACATTACTGCAGTTATTGTTATGGACTTATCTCAGTTACTGCAGTTCTGCACTTCTGTATTTTATATTTTCATTAAATGTGTATGTTAGTATACATTTCATTTAAATGGTGGTGTTTTAGTCATTCATATGTCTACGTGTCTGCCAGTGCTGTTGTTTTCTCCAACTCAGCAGTGAATGATTCCCCTTGTCGAACCACTGAAATAAAGCAGAGCAGCTGTCTACATCCTCAACCAAGATACGTATTTGGTTATAGCCTAGAGAATGTTTGTGCAAAATGATTATATTTGCTTATAAAAATGGAAGATATCTGAATGTTTTTCACTACCATCCATTAGTTTATTAATTTTAGATGAACTTGTCATGGTGGCCTGGTCAAGCTCAGATTTACAGTGTCCTTACTTGGCTATAATGGGGCTTTGTGTATGCTTTCTACAAAGCCCATGTCCATCTAACACTGGCAAGATAACATTATCATGAATGTATTTATGATGTAAAAAGTAAACCAAACCATAGCCTAAATGTTATTTACGGGATATGTTATGCTTTTTTCTTATTTGACCCCATTTCTATTGTGTACTATAGTAGGCAGTGTGTGTTGAGCACAGTCAAAGTTACCAAACCTGATGTTCACGGCAAAAGAAATGAATCCAGTGAAACAGACCAAAGCTTTGCATACTTCTGCAACATGTTTACATCAGTGTGTAGCACACATGATTAAGTACAGCTACTGAGTGTTTGGCTTGCAGCTAATATTCAGAACTTTTCTGTTGTGCCCCTTAAAGAGACAGAACCTAAAACAGCCTGTTTTCCCTCGGCATGCACAGCTGTGCTGCAGCAGGGGAGAGTAGGGGTGGATCAATGTGTGTTTTACACATTAAAGCATTGCAGTGGTTTCAAAATAGACCCCTAATTAAAAATATCAACAAGGAAATCTTTATTAGTTGTCCCCTTTGAAGTTTATTATCTTTTGAATGGAGGGCAAACATTTGCATGTGCTTGATAATTACCAGTTAGGGTCATGTTAACTTTAGTTATTATTGCATACAGCTTCGCATGATCCCCAAAGAGGTCACTGTCCCAAAGATAATTTTTGTTCCCATCCAAACATGCTTTCCATGGTACCTTTTATAGGGCAAGCAGACTCTTAAACTGAACCAGGCTGATGTGTTTATCGCATGAAAACAAGTAATGTCCCCTCAGGGAGAATATCCACAGGGGTCATGTCACTGATGCTGGACTATAAATCCCTGATGCTCTGTAATCCTCCTTATGGTGCTCTATCTAAGGCCGTTTTTATGTTGTTTTTAATGTGTGTTTTAAATGTAATACATAATCCATAGCTGGCTGTACACCATCCAGCCATAATTCTGCCCTCTCAGCAGAGGTACACCAAACGACCATCCATTCATTCACAATCCCTGGCAGGATGAACCCCCTTATTTGTGTGCAGCTGGACCCTTTCATTATTTACTCTTGAAATGATAATGACATCATGTTTGCACAGCTGCACTATTTGCATCCAGATAGTATGCTGCTGAATTTATTTGACAAATTGACAAGGCAGAAACTGATAGTCTTGGAATATTTATGTGCTAACTATATTCAGATGTGGAGGTCTCTGGTTGTGCATTTTAATAATAGCTTAAAGTTGTTTGGCCCCGAAAGTAGAGAGCCAAGAATACAGGGCAGCAAACTGAAAAGTTCCACAACCAGACCAGCAAAGTTAGAGATCTCGTGTCAGTTATCAACATGATGAGAACTACAGACGTGTTACTTGTCTGTGTGTATGTAGTTTCCTCAGTGTGTTTTCTGATCAGGCATGCTTCAGTGCCATGTGTTGAGGTGTCAGGGTCGTGTATCACTCTCTGAGGCTGACTCGCTTTGATTTCCCTGTGAGTAACATTTACAAAGGTGAAGAGAGAGGAATGCCAACCGCTGCTTGCACGCCACACAGTCATCTTCAAAACAAGATACGATGATTGGCAAAGGGCTGAGAATAACACAGTAGAAGATTTTTTATTTAATCTGAACACGTTAACAAACACAGATCTACCAAAGCAGGTACACGTGGTTACAATCATGTCAGTGACAGAACAGTTAAAAGAGCGGGTTGGATTACACAAAACTTGGCCAAATAAGTGTTCAAGCAAGCCTAGAAGTCACAATGACACTGAATACTTTGCCGCTCCTCTGCTCTGGTGGTGCTGTCTTCACTTATTACTGAGTCAGATATGACTGAAACATTAACATGCACTGGTTATAAACGCGGATGATGGTATTTTGTTGATATATAACTGCAAAAGGGCTTCAGATGAGAGTACAGTTCATTTTAAACATTCAAATTGTATAATTTCCCTTCAGAAAATGCATTATCTGCATTTTGAACCCCTAGTTATCCTCTGTGTCTATCATTTCCCCAACTTTACGTTCCAATAAATCAGTTTATTTGGCTGTTTTTGAGTACAAAGGGCTTAATATAAACATTTTTGCAGGGTTGCCTTCACTGCCCTAGACGAACGTTGCCATTCAACACATGGAATGCACACATTTTCTTAAAAAGACATTCCCCTCTACATTGTGGAATGTCTGTCTACATCAGTACAACGTGGCTATTGTGAGTTAATCCCGGCAGAAAACATATTCAGTGTAGCTCGTCCAAATTTTGTCCTCGTTTGGATCGTTGCTGGTGTACGCGCAGGTGCCCGTGGAGCTGCACGCCACCATGTGAAAGCCCACCTCTGTCAGCTTGTCAAACGCCTGCTCTAGAAAATTATACTTCAGGTAGTAGCGGGACGTGTATCTCTCCGGGGGGCGGTCAGGGTCTCTGCTCTCGTTCAGCGTGTCCCCAAACACCTCCTTGGCGAGGGACGTCTTCCCGCAAACCGTGATGCGCGCCACTCTCCGGAATTTGGCGTCGGTTTGGATGTCTCTCCCGATGGTGTACGAGCCCCGGTATCCTATCGTGATGTATCCCGACCTCCTGGAGTCCAGTGACGGCGAACGCAGGGCACCGCTGACTGACAGAGTGCGTAAAGTCTCCGCGCCGCCGGAGAAGCTGCCGCCGCCGCCGCCGCCGCACTGCTGCGCGCCTTCCTCGGTGTCGCTCTGGCTGATCTCCTCGCTGATTGAGTTGTCCTTGCTCATCCGAGGGCTGAGACGTTTTGCGAGGTCCCGCAGCTGGAAAAAGTCCGCTTCCCTTTGCAGCCGACTCTTCTCCGGGAAGTAGTCAGGAAGGACCAAGTTTAGATCTCGGAGATAATCGAGGATGTAACGGAACAAGAAGCCGTCCCTGTCCAGGAAGAAGCGCCCTTTGCTGTCTCTCGCCAACTCCTTGGGAGACTTCTTGCTGAACATGGTCCATAATAGAGAATCTGGGACGGCAATTAGTGTTTTGTGTCTGGTGACGTAGACCTGCCCGCCGACGTTCAGCTCTATGATCTCTGAGAACGGGCAACCGGACTCTCCGCAGCTGGACACTCCGCTGTCTGTGTCCGCCAGAGCCATGGTTAGAGACGCACGGCTGGAGATCAGCGGAGAC
>OMOW01104423.1:0-11845 GCA_900312555.1 Lamprogrammus exutus | reverse complement strand
TACACGCTGTCACTGTTTTTTCCCGTCACAAAAAGATAGATAGATAGATAGATAGATAGATAGATAGATAGATAGATAGATAGATAGATAGATAGATAGATAGATAGATAGATAGATAGATAGATAGATAGATAGATAGATAGATAGATAGATTAATTTAGGATCTGGCCCCTCCGTCTGACCTTCGATTTTCTTTGATGGGAAGAATGAGGTGGACCACCGCCTGCTGTAGTTGCCTAGTTACAGCTTCCTCTGGGATTTCAGTGGGTTTCCTTCAGTCTGACACAAAGCGCCAAGCTATTAACAGCACTTTATTAAACACTGACAGAGGAGTCGAGACAAGCTGAAGCCCTGTTACTGCAGCCAGTTCACCTGCTTGGACACAAGGAAGTAAAAGATGGTGAAAAATATAATTTATTGCTGGGAACTCTTAATGACATACAGTAATTCTACTTTGAACTTGCTTATCATGAGAGTATAATCATAAACTCACACCACTGAGTAATTACTGATTCATCCACACAGGTTTAGAAACCCTGGACTGTAAATATTGTAACAACAGAGGCTGTAAACTCCTGCATTTCACGCTGGTATGATTCTGTTACACTCCAACACAGGGGATTTTGCCCTGATGTTCACCTTCATTAGTTCAATCTGCTTTGAGACCAGCCTCAGTGAGACTAATTAGAAGTTACCCGGCGCACCCTGAAGCCTCTGGGACAACAGACTCAGCATGGTGTGTGTGTGTGTGTTTGTGTGTGTGTCTGCAACAAGTTAACAGTGCTGCTCAGAACATCCAGTGCCCCACTTCTCTTGTCTGAATGTACTTTTGATTCACACAAGCTGCTTTGAGGGTTTGTAAAATGTAAATAATGTTCCTTGTCCCTAATGTCCCTAATATAAAATAGAGGACAGATGAGTCGTGAGAGTTGTTGTTAATAATGGGATCGATGTTGAGTAAATATTTTCTGTCCTGCTGTATATTTATGCCTTATCATATCAGTTTCAATAAAGCACAATACTTGACCCATCTGGTGTCTGTGGCTGCAATCTCGTCAACAAGATGAAACTGGAGGAGGAGATGCTCTGCCGTGTGTGTTTGCGGAGTAACGTGACGGGTAGATTGAAATACTTTGAAAAACACACTTTCCATTGCAGATAAGAGAAGGCTCAGCTTATTCCCCACTCAGCAGGATATTACAAGTCGTTTCATCACTGTCAGATCTCCATGATGAATGCACTTCAATGTGTTATTCAGTTTGTTTAGGTTCTATACACTATTGGCAAACACACGTGTGCCACTTGATCAAATAAATTTCATGTTGCTTATCCACCCATGAATAAGCACTTTTATAACTCTAAATAGATTGTGGAGCAAGCACGGAAGCAGCGAGCTATCACAGTCTGATAAACTATCCTTAGACACATGTCCTCATAGTGAACAAATACAATTACAGTAGATTACAAGGAATTACTGTACCCCTGTACTGTACTATAATACAATACAATACCATATTGTATTGTATTTATATTTTATGTATGTATGTTTCTTTGTCACTAAATGACCTATAACTGATATATCTGAAGATACCATCTACAAAAATCACTGTAACTCTATTATGGTCACTACATTACTCAACCTGGGTTGGACATAATGCACATTTATGAACACGTCTGGACATCATCCTCGGTGTTACCTCGTATTTCTATAAATCTTATTTTGCAATCTAATTGATGCCATCCAACCCATGCAGGTTTTCACTGGGGATAAAACCTCCACATACATAAGTTATAAATACTGTATAGATTCTACAAAGATTATGGCAGATTTCTGTATGAATCCACCTGCTACAGCAAATGCATGAAAGCAGAAAAAGAAGGAACTTTAGAGATGCAGTTTCATATCATTTGCTATCGCCCTCTGGTGGCTGAGCACAGCAGCTTGAATGCTAGAATTCAACTCATAAATATTGCGTGTGTTAATTGAAATAGATCTATTACTGCATGTGGTAATACAGAGAAATTCAGGGGCAGATGAGGATGATCTGAATTCTCACAGCTGCTCTAGACTGCTTTGATTTAACGCTCTTTGCCCAATCTTCAGCCAGTTTGCCACGTTTTCCTGGTCCCTGATTCCCTGGTGTTTGCAGTGTCACCTCACAGCAAGAAAGTCGTGGGTTTGAATCCAACTCGGGCCTCTCTGCATGGAGTTTTCATGTTCTGCCCGTGTCTGCGTGGGTTTCCTCCGGCTGCTCCAGTTTCCTCCCACCTCCAAAGACATGCAGGTTAAGTGAAATCCATAGGTGTGAACTGGAGTGTGAATGAGTTTGTCTGTCAGCCCCTGTGATGGACTGGGGAGCTGTCCAAACTTTTTAACACATAAACTTCTAGCCAACCTAATGTCAGATTCCCCTCTCATCCCCATTCCTTATTCACCAGGTTTCTTCCATCGACTCCTCCTGCAACCAGGGGAATGTCCAGCTCATAAATGGTTTGGCTTCTGTCAGCATTGCAGCTTCTACCCCTTCAACTCCCATTAAATCTACTTAATCCACCCTTTGTGTCTGCACATTGGTCCACGCCTTTACATCTTGTCAGGCATGGTTATGAATCATCTGAAGCAACGACAACAATGCTGATATGTTAATACCACACTTTATTGTTGGATTAAATAATCATTTCTTATATGGTCCGTGTCCATTTTCCCTGTCGTTCACACTGCCCTGAAAGAGAATAAAAGATGAAACCTGTCAGATTTACCAAGACAAAAAAAACCCTGACATCTCCACAGTATTCCAAATCCAAACTCACAAGAAATCCTCTCACTTTGTAGACTTTGCTAAGAGGAGATTCTTCAGCAGAACCCAAAGCTCTGCAGGGTGTGTCCATTCGTGAAAACCCATCAAGTACCTATAGAGGGGAAAGTATTAGAATGAATGTGTACAAAAAGCAGAGCAAATACCAAACATGCAGATGTATGTCAGGATGACGAACACATGCTTACCTTGGCCAGTGTGTCTGACAGCTCCCTCTTCCCTCCTGGGCTCAATCCGTAGGACCAGTGCTGACAACAGTACTGAGGCACGATCGTTCCCAGAAACAACAGCCACAGCACCAAGGCTTTCATTGCCATTCTTCAAGGGTGGAAAAACAAATCTTCCTTTTGTAGGTGAAACGCGCCTCTAATCTTTTATTTACCCTTTTAAAAACAAGTTTTACCTCAAATATTCACAAAGCTCTCGATGTGCATTCGCATATTTGAATTTATTTTACCTTTCTTGTATGAGGCAGGTTGCTTCTCTGATTTGTTCTCCTCTGGGTTCCCTTTGAATGCAGCTTAACATCATTTTCCAGGGTTTATATAGAAGGCCACGCTGTTTCCTTTTAGCCCAATGCTTCTCAACAGGAGGCCACAAAGTGGGATTAGCCACCCGTCGAGCCCTTTTAAAGATTTCACTTAGTGGGGCCATTTTGTCCCTACAAAGTGTTTTTTTCTATCATTCTCTTTATATAAATCTATAGATGCAACACACTCATTTTGTTTTACCAAGTAAGTTACAATAACGCAGAAACAGATTCGTCTTCATAGCAGTTTATTCATAACAGTCATTTATGGAAATATATTTCCACGGTCAAGTGCAATAATTATAGACAGGGTAAATGACATCACACCCCGTCTCGTATTGTGGTCAGTGAGATATATGAAAATAAATAACAGAACCGTAGCTCTTCCATCGACTTTTAACACTTAAAATGTGATTGCCTTCATCGTTCATTCACAGGCTGGGTACCTACACTGAGTGAATAGTATTGCATCAGAGAAGCTTTGAGCTACAGCGAGAGTCAAACCGGTCCAAGACAAGAACAGCTCTTCACACATGCAAACAAGAACTGGGACGCGATTGTTCCGATTAACGGATAACATCAGAACTACTCTAGTGATTTACAGACGCTTTGGAAGCACTGGATTTGATTTACGTAAGATTACAAGCACCAAATGTTTTTGGTGAAATAGGTACGACGTTACAATTTTTACATACTTGTGCAAATAAGTTCAAAGCAGGGTTAAGTGATACACAGCTATACACGGAGCAAGTTTCCTGACAGCCACGCTTCTCTCGGTGGAACAGCGCCTTGACAAAAACAAAGCTCATAAACGACAAACAAAGAGTTTGGTTATTTTCTCATACACAGGTGTGAAGAATAATGAATCACACACACACACAAAGCGTACACGAAGCGATGCAACAGTCGAATATGCATGCAAGGACAGATCAGTCTCACACAGGATACATAAAAGAGGTAGATTCACAAGCGCAAAACAAGGGAAAGTATTTAAGAACACTGTACTGATATGGAGGAGGGGAGAATCCTCACAGCTGTAAATCGTGTATTGCATACCCAAGCTGCGTTGCAAACTCGCCATAGCATAGTTTCACGGTGCATTGACAGCACTTTTAGCCATTCAGACTGTGCTGTTGTATGGCTTTGGCTTGCATTGCTTCATTTTAAATGTGTCTTATCCAGCAAACATAAGTTACAAAGTTAAGAGAAGAATGTACAGTACAGCTTCTGTTCCTGCTACGGCAGCATTGAGTGGAGCTCAAACACATAATCTGATACATTTTGACCCCCATTAACATGTCAAGTCATATGAAACGCATAACTGGATCGCATCCAGACACATTTTACACACACAAGGAAGTTTGTTTTGGTGACAGACTTACATGGAGAACCCTGGATAAACTCTAGTGCAAGATATTTAAAGCTAACATAACATAGATGGAATGCCAGGGATGTGCATACAGCGACCTGTGCTGCAAACAGGCGCGGAGAGATTGATTCTATGCAAAAATCGCAGAGGCTGACTGGGGAAAGGAGATTTAAAGGAGCCATCAGAGGCCCAGATTCAATGCTTAGATATGCTGAGTTATCTGACGCTCTGCGACATGTGCAGCGGGGTCAGCATCTCCTCAAAAATGGCTCCTTTCACATTTGACCCTCTCAGGTTGGCTTCTTGTAGATCGCAGCCAGACAAGTCACAGTTCTGGGAGGGAAAATGAAAACTTTCAGTCAGGTTTTACAAAGGTCGATTGATACCAGAGGTAATCAAGGGGCTGTTAGTTGTACAAGATGGACAAACAGTCAGATTATCACCATGGCTGCTCCGCATGATCATGTATTGCAACAGTTCAATACCCTCATCGCTTGATTTAGCATCTCAGGCTGTCGTCTCTTCCCAAACATTAAAAAAAAGCCCTTAGCTGGATCCTGCTCGGTTTCAGACGATGACGTCATATCAGCTGTATACCACCGCCAAAAAATGATTTCTAAATCCCTACAGTATCTTTGGCAGAAGTGTGTGAATTTGAAAGGTGATAAAGGCGGAAATATACAGCTGCTGTGTACAGCTGAGTTAGAGCTTTAGGTTCAGAAAATAAGAAATTAACCCTAATCCTCAGTGTCTAAAATATTATTTTCTACCATTCAATTAATGAGCCCTTACTGTAATAATTATTACACGCAAACCACTTAACCACAAAATTTGAACAGCAAGGTTTTATATTATGAACAAAAGCACTTTGGAAAATATTCAGGTTTTCATTCCCAGGTAATTCCACTGCTGACAACCTGCAGTGGCTTATTCCTGTTACTTCTGTAGGCTTTCATAACTTTTGCCCAAATTTTAGTTTTGTTTCTACGTCATCATAGAAATATTAATCACAAAAAATTAAGCCTGGCTGCAGCACAAACATATCTTAAGATGTATAATCCAGTTCATTCAGATCTGCTCTGTTTCTTTCTTTGTCCCCGGAAACATCAGACAAATGTGAGTCACGGCGCCTGGTTAAAAGGGGCTTAAAACATAATTCCCTCTGATAGCTTTCACCTACCTCCAGATCAGTCCCTGCCAAAGTGGCTCCCCGCAGGTTGCAGTTCTTCAGCTTTGCGTTTTTAAGAGTGGCCACACGCAGGTTGATACCCGTCATCTGGCTTCCTTCCATGTCGACTCCTTTCAGGTTAGCGCCTATTTTAAATGATATCTTGCTTAAAGCACGAATACAAATGTGGCGCCGCCTCATCTTTAATTAAGACGCGAGATGGATTACCTTCCAGGTTGGCCTTCAGTCCAGACGGATCTTCAAAGTTGCATCCTTTAAGAGAAGCCCCCTCAGCATTGGAACAGAGCATCTTCACTCCCTGTAGGTTTGCACCCTTCAAGAGACAAACCAGGCATCATCAGTGTTCATATCTGCGAATATTAAGTAAACCCAATGGCAGATTCATGTGAAGACATCGGGCAGGAGAAAACTCCCAGCTGGGGTTTATTTCTAACACAGTATGGGATGAATTTGTGTGCCATGAGCCGTAACGTTCATCCAGTAACTGATGAACGGGTGCAGATTAAGAATAAATTCCACCTTCCTCAGCATCACAGAGGAGGTAAATGTTGCAATGCGGCCAAATACCAGACGCCACATCTGCTGTTTACCAGCAGGGACGCCAACAATTTAACTTGACAGAAAAGTGATGAACGATGAACAGAAGTTGGAGAAGAAAATGTGTCGCGCACTTATTGTGGATGCGTTGCTACACGCACGTGAATAATTTAATACCGACGAGGAAAGAGTTTTCAGGCTTACATCCAGGTTGGCTCCAGAAAGATCCGCCCGCTCCAGATTAGAACAGCACAGGTTGGCGTGAGTCAGGTTACAGCGGCTGAGATTTGCCATCTTGAAATTGATATAGCGCAGATCCAGTCTAGAGAGATCGGCTCCACTGAAATTAAGACCCTAGAAATGGTAAATATAAGAGTGTGTGAGATATTCATTTGAAACTTTGGGATCGGTTCCAGTTGTTAAGAACTCGACGTCTTCAACCATCTGTACCTGGCAGCGAAGCTCAGACTTGGTGGGTGTTGCCAGTAAAAATCGAACAAGCTCCTTACGGGATATGGGAGAGTGGTCCTCAGGGGGCTGAGAGTTCTGGTTTAGAAGTGAACACAGCAAATCAACACGCACATAAAGGGAGTCGCTGTATTATTAAACGAAAATTAAACACATTCTAAAGCATATATTACCTTGATTGCTACTTCCAACTGTTCAGCGAGCTGCTCGATTCCAAAAAAACGAGCCTCCTCGAGGACACCTGCAGGACAGTTAGGATAATGCTGCCATTCTGTGCTCATTTTCAACTTAATTGTCGGGGGTTTACTCACAGATCAGACAGATTGAGAGTCGTGCTTACCTCTTATATTGATGCCTTCATTGATTATGAGCTGGCCATGTCTCAAGTAGTTGAGAATAGGCTCAAAGTATTCAGGGCTGCGGTCGATTAGGAATGCTCCGTGTTCATCCTGTGTGTTCCCCCACACATCTACAAAGAACAGAGAGGGTCAAAACACACATTCAAAACAACACACAGCCGCTTGGCTCATCAATGCTGTAGCGATAGCGTACCTTTTTCCCGAAACATGTGAGCGAGCATACTCTCTGGCTCTTTGCTGACCAAGGTGCTCCTACACATAAAACAGAGAGATTTAACAAAGAATAACTGCACAAAATGTATAAGTCAAAGTAAGAGACCTCTGCATATACTGAGATTACGCAACATGTCATGTATACGCTGTAGAAAGGAGGAATTCTATCAATTTGTGTATACATCTTAGTCACTTTGGGCGTGTAGGCGTGCTGACTGACATTAGGACCATACACACCTGGTGGTAGTGAAAAGACGACCCCCAATGTTAAGGGTCAACCAATCAGTGTGCCCTCCGTGCTGATTGGATGCAATTTTGACTTCATTCTGAGGGTCTAATGTATCAAAGAAAGGAAGAAGAAGAGAGTTTTCAGTCTATGTGCATCCTCTTAGTGATCAATGGGGAGATTTCCAGTCAGCAATCATTTTCAGAAGGCACACACGCATTCATAAACATTTCACGGGTGAAGAGTGACACCAATGCATGTTGAAAAGCAGAAGAAGAAACACCTCCAAACTGCTGTCTCATTCCCAATTCCTCTTTGTGAAACATTGTCAATATGTCCACAATAAAAAAAACAGCAAAAGAAGAATTAGAAAAGAGTAACAAGTGTGAGTTCTTTATCTGCTTCACACTAATTGACTCGATAAGACCCTCACCTATAAATGGATCTCCCTCTGAGACATACAGCACGTCGTCATCTCTGTTAGAAGCAAAACGTACAGTCAGGAAGTGTGCACGTATGATCAATGACGTAGTTGTTACCATGTTCTAAGCTTACCTGATAAGGGTGATGTCATCTATGAGACCACCCTTTCCATTGTACAAACAGGAGGCTTTGATTCCTAACTTATTGCTGGCTACAGATAATAAGTCAGACAAGGTCCCGTATACTGCTACAACCTGAGAGAAGACAAAGCTGGATTGACTGAATCTGAGACAAAACAGACCAACAGACATCAAATGCAGGCACACGGGTGACAAGTTAAAGGACAAACTAACATAAATATGTCTTACATTGTTTAGGTAGCCTGGTAAAGGGTTAGGGTTTGGTTAGGTGACTTGTAGAATTCAATCATAGCTGTACAGCTATCAAAGTGATCTTCTGTATCCGTAACAAATCGAGATCAGATTAATTATGATTCCGTATCTGTGGCCATGGCCTAACATCAAATACGAGTTACTACGAATGTAATAATTCATATCTGCTGTGCATTAAGTGTCATTTCTGGTTAGTAACTAAGGACAAAGCAGGACCAGCTCTGCTATGCTTGTTAAAAGGAGGAAAATGAGTCACTAAAACCTAACCTTTAACTTCATAAACATTACTGTAATAATCGATTTATTACAATTTAACCGCATCTGTACTTTAACCTTAAACCAAGCCTTCCATTCTTGGGCCCAAGCTACACATTTTTTTTACCATTTTACTTACGCACCTTGCCATTTTTAGACGTCCCGTTAACAAATAAAGTAACTCTTCTCATTCTTTATGAGCTTTGGGTAAAGGTATTTTGTTATAAATTTAAGGATAATTTAGCTTTTACTAGCTAACCTTTGCTTGCTGAATCAAGCTGGCTAGCTAGCTACATGAGACAATAACACGAGACTAATGCGGCGTTTACGTGTAGTCGGAAATACTGCACTCCAGTTCTGGAGAGTGCCTTTGGATTACTCAAAGGTTTGTCCTTGAATTGATTTGACTTTTTTTTTAATTATAGGTAATAGCAATAAGAATTGAATGATTGATGAAACGATTATGTTGATCTATTATACCTAGCAATTTATTGTTCAATTATGAAATAAACATGAGCAATCTTAGTTGTCCATTAACTGACAAAAAGAGCATATATTATTCCTAAAGTAATTAAGTTAAACAATTCACGATGGAGATAAATCTCCCCATTCTTATTATAATAACTTTCACAGACATACAATAAATAAAAATTAAATACAAATTCTTAAGCGGACGTGAAGGCGGAAACGTTTTATTTTGAAAGGACTATTTGTGATTAGCAAAAAAGAAAAAGACAAAACAGCTCGATCACAATAATTGTTGTGTTTATTAAGATTGTTTTATATGGCGTATGTTTGACTAAGCCCAGCTGAAAATGTAACAGTGAGGGTTTATTTTGAATGCACGTTTTAAAGGATTTGGGCTTTTATTTTGTCACGTTAGTTTGGTAGCTAATGTGTTGCCCTGTGGCTGTCAAGAGTACACACAAATCAACTATAACGATTCTGTTAAAAGGCTAAGGCAAAGCTGTGGAATTGTTACTTATTTTACTTTGTTATGTTTTCTGTAGCTGTTTTGTGTTGGCACCCAGGCCTGATGGTGGAGCAAAAGGCAGCAAACATTTCCAGATCTCTGAAGGTAGAAGAAGAAAGGCGGAAACCAAACAACACCATTCGTATTTCAAACTACAAACTGACATAAAGCCTCAGATTAAAGTCATTTAGAGACGATTTTCATACGTTTTTAACTAAGATTATGTCGTCTGGTCGCTGCTCCTGCTGTCCCCACGATGTCTCTAATCCCAGTGTTCACCAGACACTGGATGAGATGGACTTCGAAAGAGGTGTAGTTCATGTGTCGTTTATACTAAAAGTTACAAGTGCAATAAATAACAGCCCGCTGGTTATTCTGATTACTTTGAATTAATTAGCTTATAATGTAACCTAAAAGGTGCTTTTAGAGGTTACAGTGATGTCATAACTTTGCTTGACTGCATCTGAAACCCTGAAACTACTCATGTTATAACGTAATAAATGTAGAGGGAAGACAGTCTCAGCATCTGCGAGCTTAATTTTGTAGGCAAAAAATAAATGTATGCTTTGCATTGTTATTGCATTCAGGTATCTGGTCAGCTGCGATGCATGGAGACCTGGAGCGGGTCAGGTCCCTGCTGGAGAGAGGCACACAGCCCAACCAGAGAGACTCAGCTGGGTTCACAGCTCTGGTGAGTTGGCATGGGAGAAGTTTTGCTGTTAAAGCTCTAGTGTGTAATATAATTGATGATCATTTTTCTGTTTCGTCTCAGCACTATGCAAGTCGCAGTGGCCATCTCGCTGTATGCAAGTTTCTTCTTGAAAATGGTGCGTGTGCGTCTCCTCAGACTCCAGGCGGTGCCACGCCGCTGCATCGATCAGCTTACTGTGGTCACCTGGATGTGGTTAGACTCCTGCTCCACTACAGGGCAGATCCAATGCTCTGTGATGATGACGGAGCATCCCCATTACACAAGGTAGACCTGCTGCTGCCATAGTCAAAGCACAATTGCACAAAACATTATTATTATGTATTGGGTCATTTCACTTATCCTGGTATGTGTTATTTTGTTACATGGACTCACAGGCTGCAGAACAGAATCAGGAAAAGGTGTGTGAGCTGCTTCTGGAGCACTGCCCGGCCCTTTGCAGCCAGGTAAACAAGAAGCTCCAGCTACCCTACCACCTGGCACCACATGGACCTCTGCAGGATCTCTTAAAACCACCTAGGTGATCGCAGAGACATTTCATCTGTGGGACGCACGTCTCTCTTAGCGTCAGTGTGCTGCTGAAGGGAGGCAAATGTGCTGACAAATGTGATTGTCACCAGGCATGTATCGTTTGAATGTGTAAAAATGTAAATTTCTGTAGATTTTCCATGTGAGAATTCACTGTATGTTCGTTTATGTGCGAGTGTGTAGCATTTTCAGTAAGAGTAGTGCTAAAACATTGAAAAGACAATAAATAAATGTAACAAAGGTCAAAGTGATTCATAAAACAACATTATTAACTAATTTATAATTCTATCAACCAGGAGGAAACTGGAGTGTACCCAGGGAAAACCCACAGACATGGGGAGATCATGCAAACTGCCCTTTATATGTCTTCCTACCATGCAGGAGCCTGTCAGCATCGATCAATATTTCAGCACAACAACATAATAAATCCGTTGCATAGATGTATTGGTTCATGTGGTGTGATCTGTTTTCTTACATGGACACACAGGCTGCAGACCAAAATTGCATTTACTCGTCTTTGTTTTATTTCGTTGTAATAGATATCAGCCAGCAGGGGGAGCCATTGTTTTAAAAGCGGCACTTCTGATTTCAAACTGACAATATGAATTTAGTTGGCAGCTCACAGAGTCTGACCTCATTCGATTGTCTCAGCACACTCATTGGAACAATGAACAGAGCGACTGTTGGATGGAGGGGAAAGCATCAGTGTAGCTGTCACAGCTGACAGCAAGGCATCATGGTTAGACTCTGCATTATACAAGTGTTGGTATTTGGCGAACGTTAGATTTTCCAATGCTTCATCGAATCGCTGATGATTCCAGGAAATTGTGACACATCGTCGTAAGACCCGACTGGTTTT
>OMOW01104420.1:0-10407 GCA_900312555.1 Lamprogrammus exutus | reverse complement strand
CCGATCTGGGATGCTGCACCGCTTCCATTTCTCTCTTATAAACCCACCCGCTGTGGTTAGATTATTAAAACAGAAATGGAAGCGGTGCAGCATCCCGTTATTTAGATTTGTGCTGTGCACATAAGCAGCAGTGACAACACTTTGATGAGGTCTTGGAGCCTGGCAGCTGCTCAGCCACAGATGGAGGCGACCGCGTAGTAAAAGCTGCTGAGTTGGTGGACGAGCAGGAGGCTCGTTGTGCTGCTTCAGGGTTTGTTTCTTCTCCAGGCAGCAGTAAAAGGAATCGCACTCAGCTCACACTTCAGAGATTTGAGTGCGTTGTTAATAGCGTTTGTGTGCGGCCGTAACGGTAACGGCTTTGGTGCTCTCATGTTTGATTTTAATGTTTCCTGTGAAACAAGCTGTTGCCGTTTCCACTGCCGGCAGACACAGCTGCACAACAAAGCCTGCAGATGATGTTTTGTGATTAGAGGACGCCGTTTTATTCACCATTGTTTAATTCTGTAAGCGCTGTGGGTGTGCTCGTGTTTGAGCTGTACTCCCTTCAGCCGTCGTGTCTCTTTGCATAAACAGATGTACTCTGGTGCTGCTGAGTGCTGGCGTGAAGCAGCCCCGTCCTTGTCTTTTTAGCAGCGTTGTGGCTGAAGCTGTGCTTAATATAGTCGCTGTTATCTGTGTAGTTTGCATACTGGATGTCAGCGCGCCTCGCAGGCTCCCAGTTGGTTGTGATAAGGTGACAGCAGGCTGGCCAGACTCGCTGTGCTGGTGTTCGTTATGACTCCTCGGTTCTGACTGCTGCTCTCCACAGACTGAGCTCATGTGCAGTCGCAGCCAGGCACCAACCTGCTGCATCAGAGCAGTTTGGTATTCTTTCTCCTGGTGCCGCTCAGTGTTCATAGCTGCAGCTCAGCATTCAGAGGAAAAGGAACAGACAGTTTTTCCTTAATGTGAGCTCATGTTCCACTCTTGCTCCAAATGAACCCTGTGCTGTGGTGTGGGGGTATTTTAATAACTACGCTTTACTGCCGACAGTAATACCCAGATGCACAGTGCTTTAATCTGATAGTGCCCTAAGCTCTGTTAAAGCAATATTTTACAAAACGTCGTGATTTTCGGTCCGAACTAGGTCTCTGAAATGGTCTTTTTTTGTAAGTTGGAGGATTTGTTAGATAATTTGGCGTTCACTTACCAGACCATAGAAGGCCCTTAGTCTATAGAATGGACCCTTATGGATCCATGAACACGTGTTAAAGCCTCGTAAAGCTCCTTTACGTGAAGTTTACGTTTAGTTAGACACAGATATGTTCACCGTCGCCTCAGAAAGTGTTTTTCTATCACCTTTGACCCTGAAACCTCTGTATGTCTTCATGGATCTCTGTCCTATAGTAACTTCCGGGTTCCTTCTCCCATCAGTTCACTGGTTTCCGCGACATTGCCTCATAACGTGAAGTAGCTAAGAGAACGCTGTGGAAATAGCAGCCAAAGAAAATAGATTTTACACGGCGTTAGTCATTATAGCGTAACACAGTTCTATTTGTGAATCCACAAGATACGTTTAGCTTTTATTGTGGCGTGCATAACTTCTATCTTTCGCCATTCAAAGGCCTACAAACCTATTAAGTGATATATCTCTAAAATGCCCCAATTTGACAAAAAAACTACATCAGTGACTTAGGTTGGATGCAATTTTCCCAAAAATCATTACATTTTGTGAAATTGCTGGCGTGTCACTTTAATAGTCAATAGTAATTTATTGTCATGTCATCATGTTGTACACACGATGTCACTCTGCAGCACACTGAACTGTGTGTGCTTTTCCTCTGCAGCCTGAGGGTTGCACTGTGTGTGTGTGTGTGTGTGTGTACGTGTGTGTACCTGCTGCCTAGCTTAAGTCTTGCCCAACCAGCAGTATGCCGTGAAATAGCTGCATGGGCTTCTTCGCGGGCTTTAAGCCCTGTAACCTCAGAGTTTATCCAGAGCTGACACTCGTCGTTACAGATGCTGCCTGACAGACGGAGCATTGGGCACGTCGGCTCTCGGCTCCTCTCTCTACATCTCCCCGAGGACTCTCTGTTCCCATCAGTCCTCGCTTCATATCCATATCCCACAGCAGCGGCCGGGGCTGCGTGGTGGGAGGATTTATTGGCCCACTTGCTGTCTCTATCATTTGGAACAGTCCTTTCTTTTCCAAGAGGTTGCCTAAAGGGTGGAGTTGTCTAACTGGTGATTTAAGTGACACAGATTCATGGCTGTAGTTGCATTTAAGTGGACTCGCAGCCAAAATAAATGCAAACTTTTTCAGCAAACGCCTCCAATCCCCTCAATTCTCTCCCGATATTTCTAATACAGGTTTTACTCGTGTAAATAGTGACAGTAAGGAAGCTGTCAAATTGTGGACATGGAAAGTAGTTCCAGCTTCCATTCAGTAGTAATGAAAATAACAATTGAAACTGCTGATCGAGTATTTATATAAATGAAATGAAGAGCACCCTATGCAAATGCCGGACCCATGAGCTAATGTTTTTGTCAAGTTTGGAGGCGATTGTAGGAATGGTGCTCGTTGCAACTCAACACAAACATACGCGCTCCAATTACAGTAGTGGGATGACTTCTGCTTACTCGCATTGTGACACAATTGATCTAATGCACCTTGCAAACGTTTCTCAGCAAAACACTCATTTTCCCTGACTAATGACCTCACACAAAGAGTGCAACAAATCACTGTCGAGCGTCGAGTGCGAAGCAGCGCAGAAACGATGAACTATTTAAGCCTACAGTTGACAGCAAATAGAACAGTTTAGTCCTCTGATTCACTTGTTGTTCTTATAATTTTCAAAATAAATATTGGTAAACAGAGGAGCCAAACACCCCTTAGAGCTCTTGAGTCAGTGCATTTCGTTGCATTTTGAAACTTTGATTTCACTGCGATTAAGGCAACAAATCGATCACTCAGAGTCACACTTAGATCACAGACTTTGATTATGCCATTGTAAATTGATTTGTTCAGGCATGTAAATGTGTTATCTGTTATCAGAGTACGCACAATGGGAGGACTCATCCTGCGGTTACACAAATCCTATTGATTCTATTCATGTATGCATTTGTGCGTTTAATCGCAGCAAGGACAAATACTCTGAGTGCATGTAAACATCCTGAATGATAATGCGTTTGTTCACCGGGTGGACAGTCGGAGACAAATGAACCCTGCTTCAGCTCAGTCTGAAACACCAGCATGCTGACATTATGAAATATGAAGAAAATGTTTCCTGTGGATAGCAGCACACATAATGTTACGGGTCAAAGGGTTTGTTTAGTCCTGATAACATTTTAAAAAGAAGCGGATGAGGTTAAACCTTTTGATTGAAAGGATTGGGACCTAAATGTTCACACTAATCTCAGCCGACCCGGATCACATATGAAGGACAAAATATAGGTTTGCATCACTTTTACCTCCAGTCTGAAAATAACCTTCGAAAGAGAGAGAAGGAAGTGAAAACAGACGAGAGGTGGAATCCACTGCAGACGGATCAGTTCTTCATCAGGAAATCCGGTCTCACTGGTAACACATGGATGGACATCAAGCCTCATGCAGAGTCCAGCCCTTACGTTCCCCGAAGGGCGCTTTGCTCTCGTTAGATATTAAAGTTAGTAGAGAAAAATGTAAATGTATGTTTCTCGATGCTGTGTTGACATTCTCTTTGAGACTTGAAGTACACTCGAAGGTCTCAGAAATGTCTCCACGTTTTCACCCCAGCAGTTTCCTCTGTAAGCCAGTCAGGCTGCTTCTGGCGTCGGCGCCCTCTTCTCACTGCACTGAATCCAGACTGTGTGCACATTTTTTACCAGCGTCGGCTTTGTGTCGCGTCGTGCTGGGGATTTGTTTGTGTCGCGTTAGTTTGGCGCCAGTGTAACTCGGGTTCAAGGTGTCATTTTATTTGCCCTGAAAGCGAGCGAGAGATAAACCACATGAAGCGCACGACCGCATTCTCACAGCTCAGGAAGTCAGGAAGGTGACCGGGAAACCGGCATCAGAACGCCTGCGTTTCCACTGTTATTATGGTATTTCCACCTGCTCTGACAGCGTGATGTAGATTGAAGAAAAGAGCGAGGAACGCCGGCCCAGAGCTGATTTGTGGGGAAACTCTTGCAAAGTAATTTCTTTAACCAAAAGTATGGATTGTTTTTTTTCTCTTATGCATGGAGGCTGGAAACGCGGCCTTATTCGCATTTTATTTGTTTTGATATTTTTAAATATCCTCATACTTCAGGTCAGTTCAGGACCTTTGCGTTTGTCTCACTGGATGCGTCTCTGCAGGCTTTGACTATGTGCCGTATAGTCTGGCAGCCTCTAGATGTTTTACTGCTTATCTGTCTGTTCATTGCTGTATTTCTGAATATTGATGAATCAGAGGAAGATTTTGGTCGCACCATTTTACTTGACGTAACACACACACTGCCTCCTGTGCCGTCATGCTGACATTTTTACATCTGCTGGTCATCGCTCCTTCTTGTCCTCTCTTCTGTCAGATCCAGCTTGCATCGGTGCCTGTAATAGCAGTGAGGCGGCGATGGCGATGGTGTCTCACGTCTTTTGGTCTCCTGTTGCAGCTCTGCGTTATTGTATCGTTTGGTTAGTGTCATCTCTTTTTTGCTGCGCCTTCCTCCCGCTCGGCACGCTGTAATTGGGCTGCCCAGGGGAATTTCAAACAGAGGAAACGCCCTGTTTGTCTTCTCTGCAGGTGACAGCCATCAGCCATCGTTCAGAGCCGTGCCGCAAACATCTACCCGGCTGTTGAAAGTGGAAAAAGTGGACAGAGAAATGGTTTCGTATCTTTCAAGTCACAGGTTGATGTTGGTGACTAAGGTGGAAAATATGTGGTGGTGCTGGGGTTAAAGCCGGTCAAACGGTCAGATTCTTTTCCCCTTCCTCTTCCTGCGGCTCTCTTCATCACTCTCACGTTCCTACCAAAAACGCCGAATCAATGTTGTGCAGGAGCCGCGTCAGTTGAAGTACTCTAGTACTCCACATTGAGTACAAGAAACAGCTGCTGCACAAACTATGCAATAAACATGTTGCTTTTCAACTCACGTGATCATCTAGATGTACGCAACACATGTGAAAGCCTGACCTTTGACTCCACTTAGAGGGAGCAGAATCTTGACTGACCTTTGACCTGCAGTTTGATTGATTGTGGTAGCGGTGATGGCTTTTGATTGGACACACATATTCAAGTCCATGCTCAATAGAAAACTTGGTCAAAATACGCTACAACGTCGTGGATGCTAAGCTAAAAGCTAAAACCAGTGCGACCGTCCGTGTCACTTTAATCTCCTCTTCGTCTTTTCTGTATTGTCTTCTTCAGCTGAAGCTTTCCATTTCGTCCAATACAGATGAACTCAGGCTGACCTAGACACGAGGCTCTTCTGACTCAGTGGGTGAGCAACGCACATTTTTAAACCACTTTTGGTAACGGATTCCCTTACACGTTGCCTTGGTTAACAGATGAAGTTTTGTGTGTGGTGTGTTTGCAGTACATGAAAACATTTCCCATTCCCAAGCTAAACTATCGTGAGAAAATTATGGAGTAACAAAGTGAATATTTTTGTGATTGTAAGCAAAAAAGAGAGAGGAAGTTTGTCCACACACTGAGTTTGTTGCTCCCAACAGGTTATTTATTATAGCAACATTTGACCAACAAGGTCTTCATCAACCAATAAAGCAACTTGTGGTGACAGAGAGGAAGATTAAAATGCTGTCAGGTCAGCGACTGCTTTCTCTTAGCAGCAGTCTCCTCAGGGCCGGTATGCAAGCAGTCGCTCGGCTGTATTTGGCATTTTTCCGGCCCCGTCCTTGTCCTCCTGCAGTGTAGCACAGCTCTGTGTAAATCATCAGGAGTGCTGACAGCATGTTAATATCTGGGCGAGGATTCACCCCCGTCTCTGACGTATGCTTCACAGCCCAGCGGAGTCATAAGTTGCCTGCTCGCTTTCAGTCGTGTCTGCGCGGAGTTGAGTCATCCAGGCCAAGTTTCCGTCCGAGCGGCTCAGATGATTTGTCCTGCTGTCAGTTAGAGTCCTGCCTGGCTGGTTCTGTGCCGGAGCGTCTCAGGCTCATTTCCATATAAAGAGGCGCTCCTGTGGCTGACAGCGGGGCAGGGCGCTCAGATGAACGGGCAGCCCGCGGAGGTCCTGCTGCCTCGACGCCGGCTTTAATTAAGTGTGGCATTAGAGGCAGTTGAGCAGAAAGTCTGATCTGAGAGCAGCTCTGCAGTCTGGATGCCACCAGCTAATCCACTCAGTCGTTTCAACACAAGCAGCTTAGGAATTAGTCGGCTCGTCCGGACTCCACAGGCTCGTCGTGTGAACTCTGTGGGCCTCCTCATGTTCAGCTCTGCAGATACCTCGCACAGAACACTGGCATCACGTAGAGATGCAGCCCATTCACCGCTTTCCCCAACTTCGTCATTTAGCAAATACATGTTGCATTACACTGCTGTGTGTGTGCTGTTTGCTTAGGTTGTGTTTGTTGTGAGTTTTTGTGAATTGTTAAGCCTTTTGAAATCGTGTTATTAACAACAGGATTAGTGCCTCCCTCCTGTTTGGCCATCTGGCTTCTCAGCCAATCGGGTGCAAAAGAAGCAGTGTTCATTGTGCGATTGGCCTAACTGAGCAGCTAGTTTCTTTAGTAATGCTCCCGCCACATGAGGTCAAAGGTCAGCCAGCTGTGACCATGGCTGCTGGTTTGCACCATAAGTTAGACTCTGATACAGTGGCACAAAATCAGCTCAAATGATCAGCTGATCCTACTTCTCAGTATGGGCGTAGCTATGGGTAATCCTTCGTCATCTACAATGGACATTACAATTAACTTAAACTGATTTAATTGAATTGCATAAATGAGACAAATTGAAAAAATCGTAGACAACAGATTCAAGATTCATTCTTTACCTCCTCGCTGTGTTTTTAATGAGGTCTTTTCAGCACTAATGTCTTCACAAAGGCTTACGCTTATCATATGATGGATGCGTCACAATAATTCACTTACTCAGCCTATTAACGTCAGTTTAATGAAAAGCACAGTCCTGATGAAAATCCATTCTGACCGTTTCCTTCTTATGACTACAAGGCTTCCATTACCGCCCAACACTTCTTCAACCTGGTGGTACATAAACGCATCACGGCCTCCTCTGAAGAGTTGGAATCAGATATAGATGTAATGGTGAAACGCTTTTGGCTCAAGATCGGTACTTCTGTCCCTGATCAGACTTTAATCTAATCAGTTGTTCCTTGGAGCAATTCATATGTCAAGTGGTTTTCATGGTGGTCTCTTGATGTGTTTTCTCACAGTCACGCTGATAAATGAGCACACTGGTGGGTGCGAACACGTCTTCCCCTCGCAGAGTAATCATTCTGGCTGAGGGTTTGTATGTCGAGAGGGCGCCCCTATAAATGATTAGAAGCCCTGTAGAGATGAATAAAAGCAGTTACGCAGGGTTTTCTGCGTTTTTGTTTATCGCCTAAGCCAAACAAATGAGAAAAAAAAGTGTTTTTTCCGCTGCGCCCAAGCCGAAAATAAATGGAAATAAAACAAAACAACAACAAAAATTGCATCGGTTAAAATATAGTTTGACGTAGAGCCCTCGTGAACCTGCTCACACATATGCACAGCATGCTATGATCGCTCTGTCTGAGGACACACACACACACACAGACGCCACGCTAGGATCAGTGCTATCTGAGCGCAGATACACACTCAACTGATGAGATGGTCGTCGCCTCTTGTAGGGCAAAAGTTAAAACTGACAGCAAGAACTGGATTCTGAGTAGAGTAGAGTTTTATTTATATTTAGTTGGGACAAAATGAATCCTTGTTTAAATTATGGTTTAAGTAAGTGATACACCTTCATTTATTTCAATGTAATCTGTTGTTAAAGTTACTAATGTGTTCTTTTGTTTGTTTTAATGCAAAATCATAAAATTCCTTCTTATTACATAGTGTGATGGATTCACTGTAAGCCTGATTTTACCGATGCGTCTACACGATGTGACTGAAAAAGTACAACATGTACATCACACACGTATGCAACATACAACAACATACTGTGCGTTTAATCAAAGTCCTCTTATTTCACAAATGTGGTGATGCTGATGGTCCAAAATGATGTGAAAATGCAGAGTTTTCAGTTAAAGAACTTAAAATAATAATAAAAACCCTAACCCCCCCCCACTACTCCTGGGAATCACCTTAGATCAATTATCACAATCAGTACAAAAAGTTAATGATACCAAGTTAGACCCCCAAATTCTCTTTTAGCTTTATTTAAAATATTTTCAGCAGTTGACATCATAAGCAGTATAGAATCTGTATCACGCTCGATCCAACGCTTCATTATTAAAGCTGTATTCATATGGCGTAAAATATTGAAATCTAAAGTGCTAAACTAATGTATATTAGTCTTTGAAACCCACACAACTTGAGCCGTAATGTTTGAGTGATTTGCGCATGGCGACCTGGAGTTAATCATTTTGAGGATTGTAGCTCTCACGTCTATGCACCTTTAGCCCGGAGCTTCATTAGCATCAGGGTTCAGGCAGGAGGACTGCAGGCAGTTAACATAGCACCCCACTCCCATCCCATCCGCTCCCTGGCTCTGTCAACAGCCCTGTATTGTCAGAGGAGGTCAGGGGTCGCGTCGCTCCATTCATATGATAAGTGGCCCAAAGGAGGCCTCAGAGGTGCGATGCTGCTGCTTGCTCCTTCTTGCTGCTTGTTGCAGAGCGTTGCTGGGAAAAAGCCTTGCGGTGAATTGCTGTGATCCCTCGTCAATACAGCCTTTATGTCAGGACCAATAAACCTCCTCCACCCACTTAAACCAGTCTGTGACAAGGAAATGCACCGCAGGGAGGACGCGGCCCTGCTCCTGGACACGACAAACAGGGCTTCACTGCCTCACACACACTTTCACGTAACAGCAAGTGTGAAATACTGCTGAATGATTCATCGATCAGTCAATCATCATTAAATGAAGGAGAGCAGTGGAGGTTTTATTTTGTTTTTTTGTTTGTTTTGTTTTTTACTGATAACTGGGTAATTGTTGAGGCCATTTATGAAGTAAAACAAAAGTCTGATATTGTATTTTCTTGGTTTAATATGATTGTAAATTGCAGACATAACAAATCTTGATGTTGTCTTCATACTAAATGTCATTTTAGAGGACCTTTTTTGTAGACCATGTACTCTTCCGTTTGTAGCTTTACAACTTTTTAAAACAATTTCTACGTGATCTGTTTGAGTTTTGTAGCTGTCAGCCATCTCTCTGTTACATTCGCCATGTTTCCATTGCCGGTGTTAACGCAAAACGTAGATTCATTTTTAAAAAGTCAACAAAGCTTCACTGTGAAATTGCTGTGTTTCCATTAAATCATGTTGGTCAATGAGGCTTGCTTATCTCATTCCGTGATATTAAGATCAGAAGTCAACATGGAGCAGCTTTCCATGATGTAGTGGCCCTTGAGGAATTAATAATCATGAATTCCTGAAATCTCTACGTGTTTCTCTCAGACTGGACAGACAGCTTAGGCTTTCGTGAGAGAAACCGCCATCAGCTAAGGTGACGGTGACATCATGTTGACCTTTCAGCCAAAAATGACTGATGTCAATGTTGCCTGAAGTGTTGATAACGGAGCTGAGTGCCTAATGTCCCAATATTTAGTCCAACTGATCAAAAGAATCAATTTCAATTTCAATTTGCTTGATTTCTTTCCATCTGTAACGTAAGACGTTGCCACAGTTTTGTCTCTCGTATCCTCTTGCAGTTTCTGATGAATTCTTGCGTTGTGCTGTTGCTTTCTGTCTGTTATAGCTGTAACTTCTTTTTCCTCTGAAAATTCTACATAATCTCCTTTGGTCCACACAAAACTCACAGTGCTTCTGTAAACATCCGTCACTCCCAACCTGGAGATGAAACGCTCGACGTCGTGTCCTACGTATCCATTGAGTCGCAAAGTCTGTTTTTATCGCATTTTTACAAATTACTTCAACAAGCATCAAAATCCAGTGAGCGTAAAAAATGTTTTTGCAATATTTGTAACTTCAAAATTACTAAAATAATCTCGACTAATTAACCGAGGCTTCCCAGCAGTCAGTAAAGTTTGATCTTAGCACTCTTCGCTCCCTGGTTGTTGTTGTTGTTGTTGTTTGTCTTGTTGTAAATCATCAGGAGTGTTTTGTCTTGTTGTTTGTCCTGTCTGCAGGAGGCGATGTGGGGAGCGAGGAGGAGGCGCGGGGTCCAGCCCTGAGGAGGCGTCCTGCGGCTGGGAGGAGCGCGGCCCCCCCGTGGGCCTCCTGCGGGGCTCCCGGACGGTCCTACTAAGATGGCCCTCTGCAGCGGCCCCCGCGACGGGGGA
>OMOW01104412.1:0-10516 GCA_900312555.1 Lamprogrammus exutus | reverse complement strand
TGGGATTTCCTGTTGCTGACCCAATGAGTGGGTGATGTCTGAGTTTCTTGTTTAGTGCACACAGTGATTAGCACACACGCACACACACACACACACACACACAGACTCTGTATGACTCACTCTTTTGTTCCTAGCCTGTTATAATGGTTCATCAAAGGCAACCTGTCATTGTTCTGCTGCCTATTTACTATCAAATGCCCAGTGAAGTGTAAAGGCATGATAATCCCATGTGTCAGACGGGGTTGTGAGTCATCCTCTCCTACCTTAGCGGGACCCCAGCTCCCCTGTTTGCATTGCTCCTTTACAGCACAGTCTGGCTTTGCTAAGTTGTCAATTTCGTCAACAAACCCAGAAAAGCGTAACATCCCACAGGATACAGCCGTGGAAGGACACATCTGAGGATGGCATGTTGCACAGTTATTGCGCACAGAATTCAACTGTGACAACACATGAGTGTGCAGAGTAACGGCTGTCATGAGTAAATGTTGGGCATTGATTTACCGCTGAGTGTGTCTTGTGCCAGACTCAGAGGTGGTGTGATTCTGCCTGCTAGAGAAAACGTGGTCTTCTGTCCAATGAGTGGCGAGACTCACAGCCATGTTATTGGTTTTGGCATCATTCTTTGCTGAACTTTCCATAGATCCCAACCCTAAATGATCAAGCTATTTTGGTCACATTCAGGACTTAAAGAATGTAAGTCTGTGTCAGTTATATGTGTCATTTTGTGTGCCTTTAGGACGCCTACATGCTTCAGCATCATTTCCAGTTTCTCCTGAAGAGGAATTTGGCACGTCATTGTGATAAAAGGGATGAATGAGGTACAGAGGGGTTAAATGTCAAACCTATACTATACTGCCATTAACTTCTGTCTGGAAAATCTTGTCTAAATAAACTACTAACAATCTGGATAAACAGCACATCATGTTTTATGCTTTCCTAAGGGTCCCTCAGTAAGTAGTTCACCCTCTTGGAGATCAATATTATTTAATTTCTCTAGGACATAAATGAGAGACTTTAGGTAATTCGATTCAGTGCAGAGAGAAAAGCCATGGTCACTCTCAATATTCTCAAGTGTAATGTAAATAGTTTTGTTAATTATGGATTTTGTATCATATCAGTGTGTGATTAAATTTGAACTGACTTTGTCCAAACTTCATTCATTATCCAAGGGCAATGCTGCTCGCTCACTACATTTTGTAATTGTGTTTTGTTTTATCAGGGCCGCACCACTGCTACTCTCCTGAGAAGGTGCCATGTTGCCCTGTCCAAGGCTGACACCCTTAGCTCTGCTCCTGCCAGAGTTCCTCTCTCTGAAGACTCCGGCGATGCAGGCGCTCCACCTGAGAGTGAAGCAGCATTTTCCCTGTCTGCGATTTCTGACCTGTTTGAGAGTGAAAATGGCTCCCCATCAGCACAGCATGCAGGTCATGACCAAAGCCAAAACCAGGAGCTGGTTCAGCCCGGCCAGCCTGCGGACAGCAGACAGAACCTGAGGATGAAATTCCAGGGTGCATTCAAAAAGGGCATTTCCAATCCTATGGATCTACTGGAATCTACCATTTATGAGTCACCTGTGGTTCAAGGGCCCAAGAAAGCACCCATGGACTCACTCTTTGACTATGGCACCTACAGGCACAACAACAATCAGAAGCGACGCAGGAAGAAGCTGCCGAGAGGGTGAGAAGAGTCACTGCCTCTATACCATATTCTCCAGTCGATGTAAGAACAACTGATATATGTTTCCAGGATTTAGCTATTGTAGTTTCCTTTAAGCCTTTTGGTTTAGAGGTCTGTGCTCCTGCAGTAACAGTAGTGAATCTATGCTGGAATCTTGCCATGGACAAGAGCATAAGTGTGGAAAAATGGAGTCATAAAAATGAAAGCCTCCTACAACTGCCACTGTGTAGACAGAGGTGTGCCCCATGTGGAAGTAGCTACACACATAAGCACACATTGAGACACAAGCTGCCCCTCATTCAGCCCATTCACTGATGTAACAGAGAGCATGTTGTTGATTCCTTCACTGCCACTGAGGTAATATTTAGGCTGCTGCTCACTCTTGGCTGCCCTACCTGTCCCAAACACAGAGAGGTCTATTTATTAGAACACTCTTAGGCTGAGGCTGTGGGTCATCACTTCACTTCAAGGTGGTTTTGTCTTCATACATTCATTCCATGCTGTGGTCACTTTGTCCGTCACCGAATTGTAATAGGAGATGCATAGATTAAATTGAATGAGGAATCACAGCAATGCAGTAAATAGTGAATGATTACAGAGCGCATGTGTGCCATAACATCAGGTTGTGTTTCTGTGTCTACTTAGAAAGGCTGAGATGTCCTGTGATGAAGATCCAAACTCAGAACCACCGAAGGTGCTGAAAATATTCAATCGTTCTCTCCTCTTTGATGGCGTGTCGCGTGGAGACCCCGGGGCTCTGGAGGGCCTGTTAGAGTACCTGCAAAGTCAACAAAAGAGGTTAACTGATGAGGATTTCAGAGGTGAGACCTAAAAAGTGCAGGGTTGTCATTTGGGTCAAATATCATGTCTCAGCCACTGAAAAGAGAACAAACGACAAAAATATGGGAGTGCTGTTGACTAGAGTTCTATCAACTCTGCCTTTTCCTGCAAAGCAGACTCTGCCGCTTTACCTTTGACCTTTTAGCATTCCCCCCACTTCTCTATCTGCTGTTTTTGGTTCAGAGGACGTGAGAGTTGTAGTGATGTCAGAGCTTTTGTCCTGTCAAGGCGGGGGCGGGCCCAGGAGAAGCTTCCTGTGTGTTTGGAAAGCTTTCTCAAGCATATAACATGGAACAGGGAGAAATCACAGCAAACTGTTGTCTCTGTGGGAGAGATCAGCTTGGCCTGGGAGACTGAAAGTATTGAAGAATGGCATTACTTGACACCTGTCTTTTACAGTTTGTTCTTATGAATGTTGAATACTTATTTATTTGCCTGCAACAGTGGCCAAAACTCTCACAATGAAGTAGTAGTAGGAAGTAATATATTAATTAACACATAATAATGTCTCTAAATCCACAAAATGTTGATTTCATTTTTCTACCAGAACCTTCCACGGGCAAGACATGTCTGCCTAAAGCCCTGCTGAACCTTTACAGTGGTCAGAATGACACCATCCCACTGCTTGTGGACATAGCAGAGAGCACAGGAAACCTCAGAGAGTTCATCAATACGCCTTTCAGAGACGTCTACTACAGAGGTAGGGAAACAGAAATAATCCAATAATGCTGACGTTCGGGTACGTATAGAGAATTATTTCAATAAATAAGGCTTGTAACGGTTTTATAAAAGGTTTTAGTCCCTTCACCTTCTGCTGAGTTGAAGCTGTTAGACAGACTTTCTGTACAGTTGCCAGGCTGGTGGGTGAGGCCCTGTTATGGGGGAAATGACAGTATTTATGAATGTGTGCATTGACTATTTACAGCTCTGTAAATGAGAACATCCAGGCCTCATTTGTTTGGATTTGTTGGTCTGCTATTATATTAACACAAAGTGTTGTTTGAGTCTTTAATGTTTTCTCCAGTATTTGCTCGCGTCTCTGCGATTCCCTTTCTTTGCGCTTTTCAAAAGTCGATGCCAAGTTCAGTTAGAAAATCTTTGCTCTAAGCAGGTTTTTATGTGACAACATAAAGAATGTTTATGGGCACCGTTTCTATGGGTTTAACTCCCACAAAACAACCTGCACATAAATGAAACCTTAACCTATTTTAGTCAATGGCACAAGGTTTTTATGACCTCCACCCTCAAGCTCTTAATTAGACATTTAATTAGACACAACCAGACCCAGAACTGTCACACTCTCACGTTTAAAGAATGTCTGTAACTCTTTTCAATTCAACAAAGTCATGTACACTTGGCAAACACAGTTGGAAAACACATTATATTACACAAAATTCTTTTCTAGTGACATTTTTTATGTGTGTTTTGTTGTGTTGTCAGGCCAGATGGCGCTCCACATTGCTATAGAGCGACGCTGTAAGCAGTATGTGGAGCTGCTGGTGGAGAAGGGGGCTGACGTTCACGCCCAGGCGAGGGGACGCTTCTTCCAGCCTAGAGACGAGGGGGGTTACTTCTACTTTGGTAATGGCCTTTAGTGTGGTTCTATCTGAGCTAATCTTATCCTCTAACCTTGCAGATGGACAGTGAGACTGCTCTGTTGTCTTACATAGAACATCAAAGTTTTTCTGACTTTATAATCTTTTTTATACAACAGCAGCCAAGATAAAGCAGCCAGGTTAACATCTCGCACGTTACAAACAAACCTCTGTTGCCACGGAGAAATGACGTGACATTTAGACCCCACCCTTTCCCTTTTTCAGCGTGGCAGGTTTGGGCTGGACAAACATAGACAGGATACAGCCAAGGTCCAGTGCTGAGTACCCCGAAGTTACACCCATATTTCTTGTGTCATGCGAGAAACTTTCATGCGTGCTCCTAAAACACGTGAAAAGATAATCATTATGTCATAGGTGGAAGAGGGGCGTCCAGTGAAAGGTGTCTGTGTTCTGCAGTTAAGAAAAAGTAAACATCCTCCCACTCTGAGCTCTCACTGCATCAGAGCCTGTATATCTAACTCCACACTGCCCTCTGCTGGTCTGTCAAGGCAATGCTGCCACCATTCGACATATATGCAGGTTGACCTTTTAACCTTCTGATGATGAAAGTAACAGCTGATGTAATTTTATTTTAATGTTACCCTTCAAAGACTAGATGTGGGATGTTACTGAGTGTGTTTTATTTTTTTTAATCAAACCCCACTTTAAGAATTGTCATTATTTCATTACATCCCCGCGTCATACTCCTCGCTCATCACAGAGGAGATGATTTCCATTTGCACTTAGCACGGTTGTCATTCCCAAATCCCGGCGTGTCTGGGCGCACTGTGAGTAATTTGCCGTGGAGCTTTGCAGCGAGGTGAACAGGAACCTGGCAGCGCGGACGGCTAATGGGATTTAGGCTCACGCTAACGCTCGGCATGCACCCGTGCAAATCCATGAAGAGGAGCGTTTCTATGCAAGGTGACAAAGTAATCTGTCACCCATGGCAACGGCTCATTTTCAGCAGCTGCTTTTGGCACTCTGGCCCCATTGCTCCCCTCCCTTAAACAACTGCTAATTGTGCTGTTTTCATAGCAGGGATTTCAGTCAGATGTTTGATCCATGTTTAGTATGCTTTTGCTGAAACATATCCAGTGTAGCCATCATTCTTAATTAGCCCTGGTTTGCTTGTCTTGTGCGAATTCAGTGTAAAGTAAATGTTTTCTCTGCATTTAACCCAGGTGAGCTGCCTCTCTCATTGGCTGCATGCACCAACCAGCCCGACATTGTCCACTACCTCACCGAGAATCCACACAAGAAGGCAGACCTGCGGCGCCAGGATTCCCGCGGGAACACGGTGCTCCACGCCCTCGTGCACATCGCAGACAACACCAGGGACAACACCCGCTTCCTCACCAAGATGTACGACCTGCTGCTCATCAAGAGCGCCAAGCTTTACCCGGACTGCAGCTTGGAGACGGTGCTCAACAACGACGGCATGTCACCTCTCATGATGGCGGCCAAGCTGGGCAAGATAGGGGTAGGGGTCATTATCAGTGTGTCGGGCTGCATGACAGTAATGGTATTTACAGAAATACAGTAAAACATTTCAGCCACAATACAAGTGCAAGGTCTGCATTCTTGTATAACTTCAGGTTTTCCAGCACATTATCCGACGTGAGATAAAAGACGATGAAGTCCGCCAACTGTCCCGTAAGTTTAAGGACTGGGCTTACGGTCCGGTGTACTCCTCCCTCTATGATCTGTCCTCCCTGGATACCTGTGGAGAGGAGCCCTCCGTGCTGGAGATTCTGGTCTACAATAGTCGCAATGAGGTGAATCAGACGGAGCAATTTTATCTTCACCCATTTTGTGTTTATTTTCTATATTATTTACAGTGTCTCGTTTCTTGTTGTTAGAATCGCCACGAGATGCTGGCTGTGGAGCCCATCAATGAGCTTTTGAGGGCAAAGTGGCAGAAGTTCGCCGCCGTCACATTTTACATCAGCGTGGTGTCCTACCTCATCACCATGATCGTCTTCACCCTTGTGGCTTATTACCATCCGACGCAGGGAACGGTGAGTGGGGTCAGACAGCTGAAATGTTGCACATGAAATGATGTCGCATTTTACAACAGGCAACAAGAACAAATTTGCATTTCGCACAGATAAGTGATGACTTACTGCAATTTATTAAGCTCAGCTGCTGTCAATTTAGTTTCTCCACATGTATGCTATGGACACGTGATGTTTGCTTCTAACTCAAGAGTTTGGTTTTAATGGAATTGAATGGGAACACCTTAAGATTAACTCTGGTCTTATTTGCAGCCCCCGTACCCCTACACCACCTCCACTGATTACCTGCGTATGGGGGGAGAGATTGTCACCCTGGCATCAGGAATCTTCTTCTTCCTCACCAATGTAAGTCAGTGGGCTCTGTCACCATGCTGCGCTTTGCTCACTGCATTCTCCAGGCCTCTGGTATCAAATTCATATCTGTAATGACAGTGTTGCCATTATGGAAATGTTTCTCCTGCTCTTTGCAGATTAAGGACCTTTTCCTGAAGAAGTGCCCGGGGGTGAACTCTTTATTTATTGATGGTTCCTTTCAGCTGCTCTAGTAAGGCTTCATCCTCCGCCCTCGCTCCCCCCTTCCTCACCTCTGCTGCAGCTCTTGCTGACTTTTACCCGAGGCAAATTTCGCATCCATTTAATTGAGTCATCTAATTAATTCTGCAACCTCCTCCCTGGCATGTTTTATAGTTTACATCTTTAATTAAACCCATGATCCAAACAAAGAGCAGAGACTGTCGAGCACCTTTCTGAATCATGTTTATTTAAATCATTAGCAGTGTAGCTGTGATGTCTACATTCTGTTAAAACGCCACATTTAGTGTCAAATGCCAGCATCATATCTTCCTGTCATCATGTATTTCTTCTGTGCAATGGACGGCCGTTTAGAACTGTTAACCAACTGTGTCTCTGCCCTATCCAGCTTCATCTACTCTGTGCTTGTGATAGTCACAGCAGCTCTGTACCTGTCTGGCATTAAGGCCTACGTGTCTGTGATGGTGTTCGCGCTCGTGCTGGGGTGGATGAATATGCTTTACTTCACCAGAGGCCTGAAGCTCACTGGAACCTACAGCATCATGATACAGAAGGTTAGATAATGGAGATAATGAGAAAATGAAAGAAATCAACAAATTCACCATGCACCACAATGCTTTTTTCTGTCCTCAGATTCTTTTCAAAGACCTTTTCAGATTCCTGCTGGTGTACCTGCTCTTCATGATTGGATATGCATCAGGTAGGCCTTTGCACCAGGCTTGTGAGCTTACTGCTGAATATTCAAAGTAATGCAATGGAGTGTAAAGTATTTCACTCTGAAATGTAGAGGAGGAGCATTTTCTCAAGATGAGCACTCAAGTAAAGTACCAGTACCTCAAATTTGTAGTTAAGTACAGCACTTAAAGTGATAGTTCAGGTTTTACATATACAGTATACTTGTATTTGCTGCGTCTGTACCAGTGTAATCGATCCTCTAAGTTTGACCCTTCCCTGTGCAATTACACTGGTAAGATGCGACGAATGCAAGTATTTGTGTATACTTCCGAACTATCATTTTAAATAAATTTACTGCTGCTCACTGACACATAACCCAGCTTCCTATACCCCCCTCCCCTCTCCAGCACTGGTGTCTCTGCTGACAGTGTGTCCTGCACCGGGCACAGAGTGTGAAGGGGGCTGCCCCACCTACCCCCAGTGCAGGGACACCAACACCTTCAGCACCTTCTTACTGGACCTGTTCAAACTGACCATCGGGATGGGAGAGCTGGACATGATCCACAGTGCCCAGTATCCGGCTGTTTTCCTCATCCTGTTGGTCACTTACATCATCCTTACCTTTGTGCTGCTGCTCAACATGTTGATCGCGTTGATGGGGGAGACGGTGGGACAGGTGTCAAAGGAGAGCAAGAAGATCTGGAAGCTCCAGGTGAGCCTGTGGTAACCATGTTGTGGTGGGCAGTGATGAAGGAATCGGGTAGCGTTGTCCACTCAATCATTGACATTCAGCATGAAACCTGCATTAATCCATATTTTTTTTATAGGAAAACTGCATCAAATGACTACATAATGTGAAATGTCACTTGTAGTGAACTTGCAAAGAGTTATTAACAAGTAAGCAAATGTGCTTTATAGTTGTGTCTTTGTTGTTCTCATAAACCTCATTTGTAGCAGTAGAAAGCAGCTGTTGTCACTTTAAAAGCTGCCCACGCTTTCTGCCAGCACCAAACGACTGACAAACAAAGTTAACAAGGAGCCAGTGACAAAATAAGCAATGTATCAAAAGAGAGAGAGATGTTTTTCTAAGGATTTGGTTTAGATCAAAACAGAACTAAAAGGAGGGTCAATAATAGACTGTGAAGTGGGTTGTTAATGATGCTCAGTGTCAGCTCAATGTATAAGTAGGCAAGCTTAGTCACTCGGTACGTTTACAAGCACTTAATACTCAGAGTATTTGTTCTTATTAAAGGCAGAAATGCGATTATACATGCACGGAATCAGTGGGAGAAAAATGCATGCGGAGACGGCATACTCAGATTAAGACTTTTGCATGCCTGAATATATCGATTTACAGTCGCATAATCTAGGTCTGTTACTCAGATTAATATTACCTTGATTTGCGGCAATATCAATTGCATTAAGGTGTATATATGATGTTTGAAAATCACAGAATAATCAAAATCCATTTAAATGTAAACGTTTTGGAGGTCTTCTGACCTAAAATTGACACCTAAAAACACATCAAAAATTAATTGTTGCTGCTGTATGCGATATATGATTTAATTTTGTTAACCTTGTTAAATGGTGTCAAAGTGGGCAACGACCATCTTGGACATCGAGCGCTCATTCCCGGTCTGCCTTCGCAAGTCTTTCCGAGCTGGGGAGATGGTGACTGTGGGGAAGAACTGCGATGGCACCCCCGATCGACGCTGGTGCTTCAGGTATGTTGCAAACCCATCGTGACACCAGAGCAGCGCCAGAGAAAACTGAATCACAGAACTGTCATGTTATGCCAGGGTGGATGAGGTGAACTGGTGCCACTGGAATCAAAACCTGGCAATCATCAACGAGGACCCGGGCAAGAATGAGACCTGCCAAGCCGACGGTGTGCAACAGTCTGTGAGAGGCCTGAGGCGGGGTGAGACTCTCACCGTGCTCTCATGAATAAATGCATACGCAACACATGTGTTCTTACTTCTTATTCCCTTCCAGATCGGTGGTCTACAGTGGTCCCACGGGTGATGGAATTAAGCAAGGGTCCGAGGTCTCGTGATCTGGTGGTAGAGATGGAGCCCTTGACACCCAGGCACTGATGTATGCAGAGGAATAGCGCTGTCCTTCTTGGAGGAGACAGCAGAGAGCGATCAGCATCAGTGAGATCACACTGCTGGGGACAATTTGGCCATTAAGTGTGCCAATTTGCACAGATCCCATTTGCCTTTTGTTCAGAGGAAGCATAGTAAATGTTACTGAAGACATTTGGTGTAACAGGACAGAGGATAGCACAGAGACACTGAATGTACAATGTCTTGAAGAATACTAAACAGTGTTGACGATACTTTGCAGAAAAAGAAGAAAAGTAACACTACAGACAGCTCGAACTGTAGCGTTTTCTACTTGTCAGTTAGCGAGAGCAGGATCTCGAAAAGAAAAAGTGTTTGTGTTATTTACCTCCTCTTTTCAGACATCAGACGCTGTTCACTCAGGGAATTAATTGAGTCACGCTATTTCAACAAAAGCATTCCAGTCTCATTATATATCACAGAAAACACAATCATGGGTGTTTTAATAGGTAGCAGAAGCCTAATTATCATTACATTAGCAGTGTAAACAAAGGCTTTGATGGAAATGCCAGGGTTGCAATGGGAGGTATTTCTTTAAGGAAGCATTGCAAGTAATATTTATAGCTTTAGTTGAAATTCAGCATTTATGGACTTGCTTTATATTTATGAGGTCATTCGATGATGTGTTCCTTAAATTTAGATGATATTATACTGATTAGAGTAATTATATTACGTGTGTAGAAACAGCAAGATGTATTTTCTAAAATATATTTGCATTTTCCATATTTTAATAATGAAATATTTTAATAACTATGAAAGCCACAAGTTTTGGCTTAACGGCAGGCACAGTCAGCACAGCTTTATTTAAACGGAAACAATGCACTGTGCCAATTTCTGATGTGTGCATTATTGTGTGAATACAAGGACATTGTTCTGAACAAGATGGGCATGATGAGCAGGTTAGAGTTGTCAAGCAAATATGCAAATGCAACACAATAGCCCTCCGTGTTATTGTTTGTCTTTGAATTTGCAGTGTTATTGTTCCTTTGCAGCTGGGGTATTTGCATAATCAACTCTCAGGCCTTGACATCATGTACTCCCCCCCCCCCCGTTT
>OMOW01104410.1:0-10839 GCA_900312555.1 Lamprogrammus exutus | reverse complement strand
ACTCTTTCACATTCACACACACTCCCTGCCTCTTCAATTTAAAACTCATCTCTCCCCTCTGCCTGTTTTCTTCTTCTGTCCGTACCTGAGGCCACTCTGACAGCAGAGCCCAGCGGGGGGGTGAGGGTGTCTCTGGAGTTTGACTGACAGACCAGTGATGAGCGCACAGAGAGGGGTGAAGGGTGAAGGTCAGAGGTCAGGCTCCCATGCAGAGGAGGGGGCTGGAGGGGGTTGAGGCAGAGACGGGGACTTGCTAACAAGGGCGGGTTAGTGGTAGGTGTGTTTGCCTGAAAATAAAAAGGAAGAAGAAAAGCACAAGGAAAACTATGAAATGAGACGTTATTGATTACCAGGGCGAGGCAACAAAGAAGAAAGAATATAAATGAGAATATAGCAAAAGAGGCTAAGTAAATATATATAATATGTAATATAAAACTATTTCAACATCAGCACAAATACATACATTGAAAATTTAAAACAAGGATAAAAGCCTTCAAAGGTGCTGTACAGACAAAACCATCAAGTTAGAATATAAAAACATAAGTGAAATCTGTAAATCAATCAAAACATATATCAACATGTATTCAGTGACACATGAGACTATGATAATGAGGTAAATACAGAAGATACAGAGTTAGAATATGCACCAAAACTTATTTTGCAGACACTGATACTCAGAAACAATGCAAGCAGGCGTGTGATTGGTTGTCTCAACAGAGATTCAGTTCAATTCAATTTGATTTTGGGCACAATGATTCAGTTTGTAGATGATTATCCACAATTTGATTTGACAACATGCACCCAAAACTAGATATTCTGTAAAAAAAGAAATGTGTGATAATATATCATATCCTTATTCTACTACAAGGTGAAAAATAGACAACTGTGCATATTGTGACTGCACTACTGCTTTTAAAGAGATCCAAGGATAATCTCTAATACAATTGAAATGTAAAAAAAAAAAAAAGTGTTTCACACGTTAAAAATGTGTTAAATGACATTAACTCAAAGAGTTTTGACCTCACATTTCGCTCTCAAGAAAAGTAAAAATTACAGTTGTGACAGTGGCAGCAGTAGTAGCAGAATTAATAAGGGTAGTAGTGATACCAGAAGAAGTAATATTAGTAATATTAGTAGCATGAACAGTTTAAATGTTTCAGTCCTGACAGAGCGGTCAGCTTTGATTCAGTTCAGTTAATTGTGATTCAAAATATTTCACATCGATTATTGCTGAAAGCTGACCAATTTGTTTTAACAATTGACAATTTGAGCGCAATATAAGCGGCCAAACTTACATTCTTCTCTCCTGAAATTTGCCAAAATGCCCAAGATTTGAAATATTTCCAGATTTTATATTTCTATACTGCATACATAGTCCCATGTCCCATGTCAAATTTGAGCCATATATATTTAAAAGCATTTTAGTTTCACCAGAGCTTTTCAAATCAAGTAAAATGGTGGCTATGTTGAGTCTTGAATGAGTCTTGGAACAGTGAAACTGTACATTGGCACATTGGTGCATTTTGTTAATGGAACAAGTGGGGGCAGAGTTTAAGAAGGACCATGACACCGTCAGGAGAACTGCTCACATCCCACCATGACAAGCTCCTGTAGGCTTTTGATGTGTTGGGGGTGGGGAATCTTGAAACAGTGAAAAAGTAAAACTGCTCGATCATATATGGTGTACATAGGGAAACTGTCACAAGATCTACAAGCAACTGCACATCTTCTTCATGAGCTTGGTCAGGAACTCTTGGAGAAGAATATGAAGGTGGACACTGTGAGGTGGAGCAAACCTTAGCCGCACTTTGAGTGCAACGGGAGGGAGAGGGAGAGAGGCCTTTGCTTTCATGTTCGACCTCTTACCCAGCTCCACACGTCTCATACATTCTAAACAAGAACAGGAATGTGATCCTCTAGACAACACAAGACCAACAAAGGACTTGTGGATAGTCATTATAAAGTCACAAGTCTAGTGCCAACAGTGCTTTTGTAATATGGAGTGAGCTGAAACCAGCCTGGAGGGCAAGCAGAATAAATCAAATGATATTAAGGGATACTTTAAAAATGACAGAATATGAACATGTAGGTAAGGGTCCGAGGTTCATCCTCTTCTCCACTGCCAGTTCCCAGGTTCTGCCCTGTACTTTTTAGCTCTTTATTTATTTAGCTGCCTGATCCAGTCATCACATAAAATATCTGCTCCACACACTGAATATCTTCAGCTAGAGGAGTGAACAACACCAGTTGGTCAGGAGGAGCCCAGGTTGTGGCTGACGTGTGAATTCGCAAGTGCTGTCAAGACTGGAACACCACCAAAGGATAAGGTGGTTGTTGTTCCTTTGTAAATTCGTCCATCTTGAGCTGTAGATGTGCAGCTACCGAGGGACGTGAGCGAGGTACAACATGGACAAGATAAACTTAAAGCTGCAAGAGAGTTGGTGATGCCTTATTTCTGTTGTTGCACTGTATGCACCACAAAACAAATGGATTATATTAATTTCAGGAATGTAACCTTATAACCTTAAACTATAGCTCCATGTCTTAATTGTTGAAACGAAAACGTGTAAGTTGCAGTGTTGAAAACTGCCACTAGATGTCACTCTAACCCAGCATTTAATCAGCATAGAGCCCTTTCTCTGTCCTTTTCCTCTCTCTACCACACACACAGACACGCAGACACACAGACACACACACACACACACACACATGAATGCACGCATGCAAACACACTCAGCATTGTTAATACGTACTACAGATCTCCTTTCGGCCAATCAGCATTTTCGTGTGTTTTTAGACGTACTCTCTTCTCCCCCACTATATGCCCCCGAAAGCAAGCGTGCTTAAGACCTGACCAACAGGGGGCGCTGCTGCCGGGAGGTCCTCCCTGGCTGTGTGTCTCAACATGAGTCTGGGTGTCTACTACAAACAGAGCAGGGATTATGTAATGTTTACTATTATGGTATTTTGCAGGTCAGTGCAAGGTATTGTTATTCAGGGTCAAAGGTCATAATGTCATGTCAGTGATCACATGCAGAACGCTTGTGTCACACACGTGACATCATCTCAAACATCTTCATCTTTCTCGCGCCGCTCAGCACACCGGTCCATCTCCTGCTGCTTGAAAGTTACAAACACGGGGTTAGCTGAGTTTACGCCAGACCACGCCCCCTTGGTCCATCTGGTGGCAACACTCGTGATGACATCACCACCACATGCACCCATTGGCCGGGAGACGCCGCACACCAACCCAATCGCCTGCCGGTGAAGTGATGTCAGCTAAACCCGGGCCATTCGGTTTCAATGGAGTGGGCGGGGCGGAGTGATTACAGACGTCAGAGCGAGCGGAATGCGGAGCCTTGATTGGCTGAAAGAGGCGAAAGCGAGAGTCTGTTGCTGAGAGAAAAGAGAGAGGGGGAGCAGCTTGCAAGGGACAACGATGCATCTGCTACACCACACAAGCGTCCTCCTGCGCTACAACAAACTTTCTAAATGTGCTTTTGTGTTCGTTATACTGCTGTGTCCACGTTTTCACCTGGTTGGACGAACGACAAACTAGTCAGAATGCAGTGGCAGTCGCTGCTGGAGAGCAAAATGTAAAGCGTTACCGTAATGTGGAGCTTTAATCCTGCAGCACCAGTTTATTTCTCGACAAGAAGAGGTGATGCATTATCAGGGATGGCACTTGTGCTGTCAATTATGGTAAACATACTCCCTCTCAGAACGGGAGGGGGCGTTTGTGCTTTTCTATTGGCTACTGCTTATTTAGTCCCGCCCCTCTGCCCGCCCGCGTGCTGTTCCTAGGGTTCCCAGAGTTCTCATTGGATACTGTAAAGTTTGGGACAGGACACCGGTCTGCCTCAGCATCCTCCACGCTATTGGTCGGATATTCCCGTCAGTCACTTGGAGTTTGACAGCTCGTCACGCCCTCCTGTCCGTGTCAACGACGTTGATAGGCTACTGTACCTGTCAGCGACCTGTGATTGGCCGGCTCACCCAGCTGTTAGTGGTTCATTCACCATTTTGTGACTGTAGTGGAAAAGAGGAGCGATAGTTTTTTATATCCTTGTTTGAGTTTCTGTGGAGGAAAGACATGTTTTGCGGAGGAAAAGTAAAGTGTGAGTCTTGACCGCATAGTCGCTTTCGCCGGCAGCAGAGGGATGTTACCGGGAATTGTGCGAGCCTCCTCATCAGCAAAATAGGACCATAAATCTTGCTTTGGCGAAGGGAAAAATCTCTGTTTGGGTGAGTTGGAACTAAGTTAACAAAGCCAAGCTCAACCGACGTGGATTTTTTTCCATTTTCTGGAACAGCCAGTTAATATCAAATGATAACCATCTGCCTGCGGTCGGTTGGGTGTTCTGATACCGTCCGAGAAATGGAGTGACACCGCTTGCGAGCCGAGGAAGAGACGAGAGAAAGGGAGGAGGGGTGGGGTGTAACTTAACAGCCTAAAAACTTTGTCAAATGTTTAACTGCAGTCCCACGGACGGACAAGAACACACGGGGCCATTAATGTCACAACATTGTGGTTATTGTTGAGTACTTTTATTCGTCTGTATAGTTTTCGAGTTTTGCGTGAATCAGCGCTAGCGTAGTAAAAACAATCGACCTATTTGCTGCACTGCAGCCCAAATGTCTATCCGTAAATATCCACAGTGCGTTGTTCGGTGTTTATAAAATTGACTCAGGAGAAAAAGAAACACAACGAGAGAACAAAACGTCCCGTTTCCTTGTGGTCTCGCCGCTGACCGTGTCATTATCTGGGCACTAGCGGTCTGCCGCCGTTGCGTACTACGACTACTACAACCACCACTACTACTAACATTACTGAGCTGCTTACTAGAGCGAAACAACACGCAAAGGTGGCTTCTTCTTTTTAACTTTGAAACAATTACGTAGTGTCACGTTCTTGGCTTTGTTAAGCTTAAACGGCTTGTTATGTGTTAATGACATTGTAGTAAATATTTACACGCCAAACATCGTTGCATGGGGAAGAATTAGGCCCTTCTACTTGTGGTAATAAAACGTCACTGTATTCCGGTTGTTTGTGTTTGTTACCGGGTGCCGTACGCGGAGCAGACCGGCTGACTGCCTCCAGTCATCAGACTCCTTTGACATTGTAGTACTCGCTCAAATCAGCGCAAAGAAGCGGGGAACGCAGTCGGTGTTTTCTCGGCTTTTCCCTTGCCGACACTCCACTTTTCTGCATTGCAAGCCTGCGATCTCTGTCGATGCACCTTTGACATCTCTGAGCGAGCAGTTTTAATCTGTTTTATCTGTCCTACAATGTACATCAATGATAGGAATACACTGCTTGTTTTTGACATCCGGACTTTGACGTCCTCATATGTCCCGCAGATGCACTCTGTGGCGTGCATGGATTTTGTGCATTCGTCATATTTTCGTGATTGCACTTGTGTATGCAGAAGATAAATCCCTAATGGTCTGGGCATCTTTGCATAGCTTGTAGAACAGTTTGCCATTGATGTGGCATTGGCAGTTCTGCCATTCGGTCCCAAACAAGAACAGTCACCTCTGATCTATGCTACAGCCTCTTGATCAATATGGGCTAGAACGCACAAATTCCAGGCCTCAGTGTTTCTCTTTTATTGATAATATGTACAGTCATATATGCCAACTATTAAACAGCTGCCAGCATTCGTACGATTTTGCAATGAATGCTATACATAGTGTGAGCAAAAACACTCGTACATGCTCCCACACACACTTCACAGCCGGCATTCTGTCTTCACCAAGAATACCCAAACAAAATGGTTTATTTTACTCGTGTCATGTCGCATGTACAATCCTGTTCCACTCACGCATGAGAGCAGAAACCAAAGTCAGTAGTGGGTAACAGACTATGTGTTCATTTTTGCTGTTTCATGTGTGAGTGTGTTCCCTGGTGACCCAGTTAAGGGCAAAGCCACCCTGCCATGTTGAAGTGTACAGGGGCCACGGTAAGCTTCTGTACCACGGCCGTACTACAGTTTTCCTCTGTTGTACCATGACACAGTCTCCTCTCTCCATCCGTGTCCCCCTCACTGCAGCCCTGCGCCCATACAGACACCCATAAAATGCCTTCAGGAGAGGGATGAGCTGCAATCTGCTTGGTAACCGCACACGCTCACACACACACGCACAGACACTGACATATAGTGTGAGCGTAGGATCGAGTAAGATAGACACAACCTGAAGTCACCCACATATGTTTGTAACAGCTATGTAAGCAGCTCAAATGCTACAACACACACACACACACACACACACACACAAACACACACTCGATGCCATGTTGCAGTGGGGCATAGGCTAAATTCTCCAGCTGATTCCATAAATTGTTATTGATTATTATCATTAGAATTATTAGTTTTAGTTGTCTTGTAAGAAATAGGAGCTTATACATTTATCATCTCCACAGTACAACTTGTGCTTCCTGTAGTGTTGACATTGAGATTCAATTTCTCCATTTCCTTATGAATGACCCTTCTGTGTGTGTGTGTGTGTGTGTGTGTGTGTGAGTGTGTGTGCGGGCGCTTATACTCTCATTTGGTGCATTCATGCACCCATGGCCAATTTGCTGTGAAATCAGCAAATACAATAGAATACAGTGAAGAATTTGCACGGCACTGTGACATTGACGTGAAAGTGTGTATTACTTTATGGTCTCAAAATCAAGTGACCTTAAAAAAAAAGGTCATTTTTATTTATTTTTGTGAATTTAGAGTGAAAAGTGAAACTTGTACTGACCAGAGAGTGAACTTTGTGTCTGTGTGTGTGTGTTGCGTTAATACAGCACAATGAATGCGTGAGTATAAGACAATATACTCTATACGTCCAAGGGAGATTTTAACAGTGCATGAATGACTGCACTGTAAATTCCAGGGAGATTGGTCAGTGTGTGTGTGTGTGTGAGTGCCCGCGTGAAGTTTGATGTTGCTATGCTATGGAGGAGTGTTACGACGTGTGCTACTGTGTGTTTACTAGTTGAAACAGTATCTCTTTGCTGTTTAAGGAGGAGTTCAGCTCAACGCCATGGAAACCATAGCCGTCGATTATCTGTTTATTCAGGATTTAGCTGCAGCCAGCCCAGCAAATATCTCTTAAATTAAATGTAAAAATGCAAATAATGACTGAGTTCCTCTGTGCTTCATCCTGGACACAAGGAAATTTGGCAATTATGATCTTTACATTTTTGCTTCTAATTCATAATTGACAACGTGCGTATTTAAAATAACAACAACGCTCTTGAGAGGTCTTGGCATGTTGGATTTTTGCTTCCTTTCGAGTGATCAGTGGGGACAATGTGAAATGTTTAAATCCAAAATGCATTTATTGTCCAGTTGTGCTCTTATATGTGCCATGCTTATGGTCACACCTTATCTCTGTAATTTAGTATAATGTTTGGTATCTGCTGAAAGCCTTTTTTAATCAAATGTAGAATTGAAAATAAAGCTCTGCGGATCTGAACAATGTTTGTCCACACAAAATGAGTGTGTGAAGAACGGACCCACCAAAGGGTCCTCGTCACTGAATCGTGACTTTGCGAGTCAAAAACCTTGTGACGCTTCCAATGCTATACGAATTTTACTAAATAAAACACCTCTGTTACATAGAGTATTTCCACATACACCAATGTCCAGCCTGGTAGCTTTAAAAATTCAGACTGCCCACAGACTATGAACACACACACAAACACACACACACACACATACCACATACACACTCACCACTTGCTTATCAGCCAAAGCCAACAGCATTTTGGGAGGCCGTAACCATGACCAAACACATTTTCCTGAGATGAGATCAGATCCTCGCAAGTCTTTTGGTCAACTAATCACTCAGCCAAGTGGCCCGGACTCCTTCCTCTCTTCAGCGTGACACTACAGTAACTCTGTAGCACCAACAGTCCCAGTCAAGGCCTCAGACTCTACTGAATGGGATCTTGGCCTTCTGGAGTACTGGAAGAATGCGCATTCCTGCAGCCAGATCTTTTCTTCCTTCCCTTGCTTTGACTGCGATGGAAACTTATACCATCCGTTAATATTTTTTTCTCTGGCCCAGCTCGCTAGACGGCATATTACTGTGTGGCTCGTTTTGCACGGAAGAGTAGAAGATCCTTCTGATCCGTGACAACCTTTGACCGGACGATCTAAGGAACGATACTGAAAGAACCACTTGCCATTTTCTACAGGGGTGGTATGTGAGGGCAGAGGGCACGGGGAGCATTTGTGACGTGCGCAGCGGGGAATTAGTGACACAGCAACAGGAAGATGTATTTTGCTGTATAGCAGGAAGTGTAAAGGGTGAGTCACAGGTTTATGTCATGGTGCGTTTGGTAACATTTACAAACAAATGTTTACCATAGTGCATGTGTGACAAACCTTTCTTATGCCTAGGTCAGATAAATAGACAAATACAACGTTAATGTGTGTGTGTGTGTGTGTATGAGAGAGAGAGCGAGAGAGCAAGAGAAAAACTATTTAGCCAGCCCGTCATTCCTCTCATTTTGTGTATCTTACCATGACACATTATTCCAGGTATGTTGACATTTTGCTGAATGTGTGTGTGTGTGTGTGCATGCGTGTGTGTCATTGAGAGACTGAAAAAAGACGACTGGGAGAGACTGAGATGTCGAGAAAAAGAGAGAGAGGGCCAGCATGTGCTAGAATGACTGTGGAAATTCCCAGTGACTACACAAGAGCAGCGTATGTGAATAAACAGCCAAACAGCCGCATACGCCTCCCTCTCTCTCTCTCTCTCTCCATCTCTCTCTCTCTCTGTCTCTCTCTCTCTTTCTTTCTTTTACCCATGTTGTACGGCGACCTCACCCTGGCCACTGCCAGCCCTCTGTTATTGATGGAAGTCCAAGTAAATGGTCAGGTTGTTGTTGTGATCCCAAGTTGAACACACAGCATGGAGTCTATACTGTAGAGTGTGAGACAGCCACCCTGTCGCATGTCGAAGTAGCTGATGGGAGAACAGCAGGGAGATCAGGCGACCCACGGTATAGTGCAAGTGTGTGTGTGTGTGTGTGAAGAGAAAATATTAAATAACAAAGATGCATGCCTCATTACAGGCAGAGACAAATAAATGACCTTGGCTTTCTTTCTTTCCTTCTTTCTTTCTGTCTGTCTTTCTTTCTTCTTTCTTTCTTCTAATATCTATAACAATCATGTCGCTTTTATGACTGCAACATTTTTTTGAATGTTGCTATCTGTAGGTGTGTAAAATGGTGGATAGCTAATGGTTGATTGAATATGTATCACACACACACACACACTCACACAGACATGCACACTTACATGCTCACTCTGGTGGATCAGAGAGACATGGAGTGTGAATGTGAGCATTTTTCAGACATTGAGCCAATGTGATATCCAGTGCAGTGTAGCACACTTCCAGGTATGACGTCATTTTTTAATCTAAGCAATTTTTAATCACGAAGATAATAAATGACCAACTGCTTTCTGTGTCTCCCTCTTATTTTCTAGCCTGAAATACAGCGAGGACAGAGGAGCAGAAACAGAAGAACCAAGCAGAGAAAGCAGCAAACATTTAAAGAGTGCCTGAGAAGTGAAAGAAGAGGAGCGCCACACAACGTGCAGCACTTTGTGAACAGAAAAGAAAAGATGAGGCCGTTAAAGAAAAACAGAGGACGTTCCCCTCCGCTAACCAGAGGCAGAGGGGGGAGGAGGAGAGGGGCTTCGCATCCTCCCCCAGAGAAAGACACCAAGAGAGTCAAGAGGGACACACTCACCAAAAACGCAGAGCACATCCACCCAAACCCTGGTACACCCTCCACACGTAGACAGACGCCTCCACCGGCAGCCAGCTCCCGCAAAGAACCAATCACGAACAGCAATGCCGCCACGAGGGAGGAGTCTAAAGAACTGAAAAAACCTGTGGAGTCCATCGAGAAAGAAGCGAAGAAGGACGAAGACAAGTTAGAGGAGGGCAAGACAGTGGAGGCGAATGGAAATATTACCCCATCTAATCATACCGTAGCACCTCCTATTCCTACCCCAGGGCCGCACTCTACAGCCACGCCCACCCCGTCCACCAATCACAGCCCCAGCTTCAGCTCAGTCTCCAGCAGGAAAACAGCTACCTTCAAGGCTCGCGTCCCCAAGAAGAAATACACCTATGAGCACTTTGCTAATAACACAAATACCCTGGCTACCACCGCCACCTCCATACTCAACAGTTACTGCAACAGCAAAAACAGTGACAGTTTGAATATGACCAATAACAGTGTCAACAGTAGTAATAACAGTAGTAACAGCATTAATTTTGGCATCAACAGCAGTACTAACAGTAATGCTAAAAGTGGCTCTAACAGCATTGCAAACAGTAGTAAAAGTAACACTAGTAGTAATAGTAGTATTATTAATAGCAGTAATAGTAGAAGTACTAATTGCTCAGGTAATCAGCCATTATTGCTAATTTTGGGAAGTAAAGCTACAGAAGCAAAACATTTGGTCTCCATGGAGGATGGGGCCCTCAGGACAACGGTTACCCAGGAAAGAGAGTCTCAAGCTGGTGGAAATGATGCAGACGGGGCCCCCAACCGGGTGCGCTCTTCGTCTACTGATACCTCCAGCGAGCACTCTGCTGACCTGGAAGTGATGGAAGCAACAGGATCAATCATCCGTCAAAAGAGCTTCCGCATCTTGCCCCCCCTTCATAACTCACATGCCAGAGAAGCCAGTCTGTCTGATGGGATGGCCGAAGCTCTGGCCAAGGGCATGAAGAACCAGAGAGTCCTGGCTCGTCAGCTAAAGAGGACCGTGGACAGGGGGAAGGGGCTGGGGGGGGTGCGGCGGGCACAGGGGG